>JBBYHK010062018.1:0-21400 GCA_038382065.1 Adansonia grandidieri | reverse complement strand
TGCCAATCTTGGTCTATAGCTATAAAATATTCTTCGTTGGGCTATTTTATGTTTATTGCCAATATGATGGAGGCCTAATAGGTCACACACATGAGGGTGATTAGTACAAATTAAATTGAGACTGGCTTATATGTCTGATATAATTAATAGTTACTTGTCCTACTTTGAATAGGTTCACATGGGTCAAAGGCAAAATTGTAATTTCTCAGAAATTAAAATTTTAAATCCTAGGCTGTATAAGCCCATGTTTGTCATCCTTCATAGCTGGTTGGAGGCTTTGAATTTCGGCCAAGAGAAAACTGGTTTGCATTTTCTCCTAGAAACTCTAAGGGAGTTGGTGCAATTATCATTGTTGAAGAGGAAAATTGTTTTCTTCTTTGTTTTTTGATTATTAAATCAAAGTCTTCTAAGTGCAAGGGAAGATTTATTTAAATCTAAGCTGCTAGCACGGCCCCCAGCAACAAAGTCTTATCCTTATTGAAGGTTTTTTGCATCACCTATGTGGATAACCATTAGAGGCTGGATGTTTGGACAGCTTTGGTTTACAACAACCGAGCTTGGTGTTTTCATGTAATTGGGTCATGGAATTGCTGAAAGTCTTTTCAAGATTGAGGTATGTTTGAATCTTGATTGTATTTTTGGCTTCCTTGATCTAAAAGATTAATCAAGATCTTGCAAGATCATCTTGTTTGGGGAATCTCAAATTAGTTTCTTTGATTTATTTCTGCTGCCATGTTTGTATGATATAGTTTTAAATTTAGTAATTTGATTATTTGCTGCCTCGAGACTTCCTATGTTTTAGCTTACATAGTTGTGTTTGAGATGACAAACAACCATCTTTCATCATCCTTTCATAAGTGTAAAAACTATTTCCCTTACTTACCCTTTTTGAAAATAAATAATTTTTTTCTTTTTGTGAACCCTAATCGAGGATCACCTTTTACATTGGGGGACATGAAAAAAAGATCTCTTTAGGAAATGTAAAGGTAGACACTACATTCTACGATATAGAAAAATACCCAATAGTATGGGGCAAATGCAAAATGGGTAAAGTTTTTGAAATTTAAGATTCCCTCCACGAAAGATAAGAAAGAAAAATGTGTATCGATATCAAAAGCCAAAAATAACTTTGGTATTGATATAGGGCTCTTGGTATCAATGCATAAGGCCTTGTGTATCAATACATTCTTCCTTGTATCGATATCACTATGCAAAATGTGTCTATTTTGTGCCATTTTCACAACTTTTGACTGTAACATTAAAATATGATTTGGATGTGATTTTAGCCATTAAAATAATTCCATCTCAGCCATAAATACCTAAAAATCATGTAACTTCATTCTTGGATCTATGATCAGGTTTAACAAATTTATGAGGCCTAAAATCACTAAAAATGGCATATTTTCATGAAATAATTGATTTGTTTAAGGACATACATGGCTTTTCCCTAGCCGTAGGATATTATAGCCTTTCTACTTAACAACTTTGCTACTGGTAGCTAATGAAATTTCAGCCAGCTAAGCATAGTGCCCAGGGCTGCTATGTGGTAATGGAGAAAACTCAAAAATACTCTTGTCTTAGCTCTCAAACCCTTGGCTAAACCTTTAATTATAAAGGGCCAACTTTGGCTCCATAAGAAAGAGGACACACAGAAACTGTGCACACATAATAGCATACTTTCACTTTCACATTTTCTTTATAACACTCCTTAGCCACCAAAAAATAAAAAAATTTCTTTATTCCCGTAGCTCTTTCTTCAACCCCTCAAAAACCCTCCTAAAACCCTTTATTTCCTTCACTTTCACCCTCCGAATTTCTCTCATCCATATCATAACTAAAAAGCTCCCTGCTTTCAACCTTTTCTTGCTAAGCAATAGCAAAAAGAGGGGAAAAAGTAAGCTTAAAGCTGCTGTTTAAAACAAAGATAAAGGTTCTAAGCTTTTTTATATATTTTCCTCACTCAGCTTTATTTATTTTCTATTCTCATCATTTGCATCATCTTAGCATCCATGTCATTATGACCATTTTAGGACTTTAATGCATTGTTGTGGCCTTAGTTCTAGTAGTCCTAAGCTTTTGATGCTTTGATGTTACTTAGATGATCAAAAATGCCATGTTTTATTCTTTCCATCAAAATACCCCTATCCATGCATTTCTTATCATTGTTTCATCCACCTTTACATGCTCAACACAAGCTTGAATGCTTATCCTGACATGTTTTTGAACATTTTCATGCATTTTCTTGAATTTTGGTATGTTTTATGCCGTAAAAATACCATCTTGAAAATGCCAGCAACCTTTTCTCTACTTGAACATTTCATATCACCACCATAGTATAGCTTTTGGTGGCATTCATGAAATTATCATGTCCATTTATCTTTCTACTCATTTCTGTGCATTTTAGTCAAATTTCCTATGTTAAAATATCATCTTTTTATTTTTAGTGTGCTATCCATGTTTATTCTCATGTGTGTCACATTTTGTTCCTAACATTGTTGTCAAAAGGATTGCTTGTTTGCTGTAAAAATGTGATCTAAAAAAACCTAAGTTAAATCTATGTTACCTCTAATAAATGGAGAATAACATTGATTTGATGTTTTCACTAAATTGGTCCTCCAATATTGAGGTTAAATCAAGCTTTCTATGTCTAGATTCATGGTTAAATGAGGTTAAAAAAATACTAGTTTCTAAAATAAAAATAGTCTTTTACCTATTTTTACCTTGATCATAAGCCTCATATCCTTGTTTATGACATGGTCAATGACCTATTTCATTGTCCCAAACTACTTTGGGATTGTGTAAATGAACTCACGAAGCCCATGTCACCTAGTACTTTTTGTCACAAACATTTAGACGTCCACGGCTTGAATTTAAGCCTAAAAAACCCAAATAAAAAACAAAAAAAAATCCTTGTTTTTGGCCTAGCAACATTATTGTCCCAACTTGGAAAATCATTTTCAAAATGCAAATAGTTTTTCTAGAATTTTTTTTATTTTTTCCCTAAAAGGGCATTGAATTATCTTTCTAACGGTATTTTGTCTGCCCTCGGACATGCTTGGATAAAGGAGTCATGAATTTTCAAACCTTTGCTATCCAAAACCCTTAGAATCAGCGACATGCATTATGTTTGGGCCATTCTGGCACACTCATCAAATTTTCTAAATTTTAAAATATTTTTTCTAAAGAGTTCATGAAATTCTTTTTTTTCAAAAAGGTATTGTTTGCGATTTAATGATTTCAAACTAGTCTGAGGTGATTTTGTAAAGTTAGTTGCACCCTTTGCCTTGCACATACTGCTAACACTGAAACAAACTTAAAATTCAAAAATTAATTCCACTTGGGAAGTGAATTTTTAGGGTTTTGGGATATTTTTATACTAATCCTTGTCAGGTTACCATTCCAAATGTACCTTATTCATACCCTAAGCCTTTGGATGAGCCTAGAATAAATTTAGGAAAGGTGATTGCCTGATGTTGTCTCTTATTTTTGAACTTAGGAAAATTAAAGTAATTTTCTCAAACCATCTTTTTGAGACATTTGGATGTCTCAAAATATATCCAATCAGCTCCCCATGGAGTCATGAGTCATAAAATAGGTTCCATGAGACTTGGATTAAGGCCAAATGAAAATCAATTTTATCTTACACTCCAATTGCCGGCTTTAGTTCTAAAATATCTATTTCCAATAAATATTTCATTTTTTGAAAATCTCAAAAATTTTTACCATAGGGGACACTCTAAGCCCACCTTTTTGAAGGGATATTCTAACCCACTTTTCACTTAAAACCTGAATTTTCTCTTTTCCTGATGTCACCAAGCTCTTTAACCAAAATTGCATTTTAGACACATCGAAAATCTCCACCATTGGAGATACTCCAGCCCCACCTTCTGAAAGCAACTTATTTTTCCACTCAAAACAAAATTTTTCTCTTTGGACTTCCTCAGGCCTTTTAATTAAACTTTTTTCCATACTTCAAGCAAGCATCAAGTTAAAATGTGTATCAAAATTATCATTTTGTTTATTCTTTAATAATCAAAGACAATTACGAGATATATCTTGATCATCCCTCTTTTTTATGCTTTTTTGTGTTTATTTTTATGCAATGTTATTATATTCGTATTCATTTGTGGCATCTATTTTGCATTCATATTTTCAAATTGTTTTAAAAAATAACAAGCCAATGTTCCCTGTCGATATCTCTCTAGTTCTTGACATGGAATATTTGGCTTCAAAATTAAATTCAAAAATCATTTTTATCAAGAATCTCTATGTTACCCACTAGACTTGTTCAAAGGTCGAGTTACTTGCTCAAGCCCAAAGGTGCCCCCACTATTTGGGAGGATTTGGATATAAATATTATACCCGAATAATGTGCTTGGGCAAAAAAAATAGGCCCGATTAATGGGTTGGGCCTTGGTTCCAACTTTTACGACCCTAGCCAGCCCATCCCATTTTACTATTACATAATATATATTAATTTTATATATTTTAATATAATATGTAATTTTTATCATATAAAAAATACATATATAATATTATAGTGAAAACATTAAAAACTTTGTTAAATTATTTATATTTGGAAACTTAATAAAAGAAGTATATTAAATTTATAAATATTAAATTTTAAAAATAATGTATATTTTAAAAAATAAATTGTAAAAACATCATATGGGAAGGCCTAAATGGGCTTGGACTATCCATTTACAAATATGAGCAGGCTTGGGCAAAATTTGAGGCCCATATTTTAGGCCGAGCTAGGCTCGAGCAAGCATGTTTAATGTTAATACCATGTTTAGGCTTGACTTGAACCCAGCCCGGCTCAGCCCATGAAAACTTCTATTCCCTACATCTCTGTGGCACATATGTGGCTTAATTTTTTTTTTTTTCAAAACCCAGGTTTACATTTTTACATGAGATTCATGCATTAAAAAAGGATTATATCAAAATAATGACGAGACAAAATTGAGAAAAATGAAACCAACATAAAATATGGCTAGCAAGTACTAATTTCGGGCGTTGTGGTGGTGTTATCCTTTCCTATGTGTAACTAGCTCTCAAATTCGGCTGATGAATCTCTGGACCTTGTAGACCTTGGAATTGATGTTTTCAGTTTTGCAACTCAAAATATTATTTTCAATAAGCATTCAATCATGCCTAGCCCAAAATGATAAATGATGACTCCAAGTTTTTGACCACCTTGTGGTGGCCATCAAAGGCTGGTTGGATGAGCAATTTGTCCAACGTTCTTTCCCCTCGCTATCATCTCACTATGCCTAATTCAAATCCTAATCAAGGGATAACCTAATGGCAATTCCCATTCCTAACCAAGTTTTCTTTTTTAAGTCATGTGCGCACCATTAGAGCAATTTGGGGCAAGGTGTAGTGCCGGGTGAGGGCATGTCACGATAGCTTTATGACTCCATTAGAGAATAGTTAGAGAGTTAGGCCTAAAACTATGTCTTACTTGTTTCATGATTCCTTCAATTTTTTATCATTATTCATTTATAATCCGCTACCATCTTTGTTTAGTAATGTTTTATTTTTCCATGGTTTTTTGTCTTGGTTAGTAAGGGACTGTCTTATTCCTGAATAAGTTCCATTTTGATGAGTATGGTAACAAGGGGTGAACAAAAGGATCAGTTCCTCGATACACACTGTGCACTTACATTTGCATTAGATTCCTACCAAACTCCATGGTGAGGTTAGGGACCCAATTATTAGGAGGAAGTGAGGTATCCACCTTCATAAGTAATCTTTCACATAGGCATAGCAAACCTTTTAGGGTGTAGAGTACCTATGTCTCTCGTGAGTAACCTTTCTCATTTGCATAATATCCACCAGATTGAACCTATTTCGTTTAGCCTCTGATGGGCCTAGGATCGAGGTGCCTTGGCTACCTTATTGGATGGAGAAGCAATTAAGATACCTATTTAAGTGTCAACTTAAACCCTATATAGTGAGCCATATGAACCTAACTATGTCAAAACCATACCAAGATAATGCTAGAATAACTCAAAAAGTAAGTATACTCAAGAAACACTTCTTACCTTTACTCTTATATACTGTAGTAACATAGGCAATGATGAACGAACATTTTCGCCTGTAGTTGTTATTTCAAGCCTTAAGAGGCACTTTTATCTCGTTTCTTTATTGAGGCATGTCATTATCCTATCCAATCGATGGCTAACCCTTGTCAATATATAGGTGATGACAATCAAATGTCGTCACCTACAATACCTAAAAAAAGTTATATCAAACCTGAATAAGCCAATATTTTGTCCAAATGATGGCTTAACATACCCTGTCATAGATGGTGATGAACAAATATCATTGTCTAACCCATATTTTTATCCCCAAGAGGTATTGTATCACCTTAATAAAGGTGATTTTTAACTCAGACATGACAGTATATTGTCTTTGTATGCTTAGCTCCTCTTAATGTTTGCAATTATCATGTTCACCCTTAGGTGCCATAACGCCTATCGTCGAGGCAATTTTTGTGATTTATCTTTGCTTCAATTCTTATGTTCTTGTTTATTATTGTTGTTTTGTTATTAATTGGTTTTTCTATTGCTCTTTTGACTATTGCATGCATTATTTCATCATAAAATCATCAGCATGGGACAATTGGCCAAAGGTTCAGTGTTCAGTAAGGGGTGCCTATCATGGAGCAACAATTTATCTCTGTTCTCAATCCTTTTGAAGAAGTTTGAGCATAATCAGAGTGCCAACAGTGTGAAAATAAGGATATCCTTAAACCCGATCATTTATTAATAATGCATGAAAGACTAAACGACTGTCAAGAATTAAAATGCATTTGGGCTAGTTTAGATAATGCTAAAAGGGAGTCATTCATTAAAAAATATAGGGAGATATCCCTTTTACTCCAGGCCTGGTTGGATGCTAGCTTGTTGCATGCAAGCTCACAGTTTTGGAACCTGATATACCAATGTTTCACCTTCAATCGAGAGGATTTAGCCTCCACTATTAATGAATATATCGCATTACTTAATGTTGACAGGGCCAAGTTTAATAGGGTGTATTGTAGAGGGTCATACCTTTACCTTGCAAGAAGAGATTAGTACGGATTCTCTGAGCTATAGAGTCATAAATTAAAGATCATATTAAAATAAAAGGGAATGATGAGTTATATTTCATGGACTAGTATAAAAAAAGTAACAGAAAATCTTATTGATCTAAGGTAAGTCTAAGATATCTATGCTTTGGCAATATGTAGGTTAGTCATTTTCCCGAAAACATTGGGTTATGTGGAGGCAATATTTGTAAATTTTTTCTCCCAACTATGTTGTAATATTAACCTTTCACGTCATTATTGCTGAGACCATTGGAGCTCTTACTTTTTGCAAATAAAAAGATAGCTCAGTTCATTTGATATGCCTCACTTGTACACATTTGGCTCATCAATCACTTCCACATCAAAGAAAAGAGAGTGTAACACAATTTCTTCCTAACTTCAGCCCAGGCTCTAAGGTCCTTGAGAAAGAATGGCCCCAAGACAAGTCTAAGGAATAGTAGGTCTAAAAGCTTCAAAATCCTAGAAGAGAAGAGGTTACGTGGAAGGCTCCATGGATTTTCGCTCAATGTGGTTTATAGATGCAAAGATTATAATTGTGTGCCACTTATGGGATTGTGGGGAAATACCAGTTCTACATCTCTCCTTGCTTCGTAACCATTTCAATGCTGGTGATTCATGTCATTTTTCCAAGACCTTAAGTACTGGAACCTCGAATATGGTAAAGCCAATTACAAGTCAAAAGTCCAGTAGGCTTTTCATGCTTAGAGGGAGGTCGATTGCATGGTAAGTTATTAGGGAGGGAGTGATGTGACTTCAGGGTATGATGAGTAGAGAATCTATCATATCGATAACACTTTATCTCTATCCGGTATTGGAACATCTCAAGTCTTAGTTGATGAACCTCATTTCAAAATCAAATTGCTCAAGCATTCAAACAAGAAAGAGTAACTTTCGCCACGGAAATAACTTATCTAAAGGAGGAAAAAAGCCAACTGGAAATAGATATCTACTTCTGAGATGGAAAGATGAAGTAGGTTATTAAAGAAAGAGATCGCTTTAACAAGGATCTCGAGACTAGCCTAGCCTAACTAGAAGCAATGATTTTAAATTAACATAACATATATTTTATTTAAATTTAATTGTAAAATATATAATATTAATAAAAAATATTTTTTAATGTGATGAACAGTAATTCTAGCCTAAATAGGCGGGTTTGGACATGTTTAATAAGGGCCTAAGCTTGGGTTTTTAAACAAATTTAGGTTGTGGCCCAACCTAACCTATGAGCAAGTTTAATCATATATAAAATAGAAATTAAGTTTTTAGTATTTAATTAAATTATTAAAAAATATTAAAATAAAAGTAATAATTAAAGTTTTTTATTTATAAAAAATTATTTAATTATAATTTCATCATATATATTTTTAGTATTAAATTCAGGTTTGAGTTCAGGTTGGGCTTAGCTTTAAGTTTTTTGGGTTCAAGTCCTTTTAGGTTCAGGTTCCTTCAAGTTCAGTTCTTTTGGGGTCATGTTATTTCAAATTTGGGCTATTTCGAGTTCGAGTTTTCTTGGGTTTAGGTTATTGACTTTTTGGTCAAATAGGGTTCAGTTTGGGTTCGAGCTCGAGTTTTTTTGAGCAGGTTGTTGAGTTCAAGTTCATTTTGCCACCTCTAGTTGTTACTCATAGTGTATTTTGAAAAAAAATTATTTTTCTTTGTTAATAAATGATGACAAAAACTTCTAATGAAATTTATTTAATTTATTTTGTTATTTTTATGATGATGTTGATTATTTTAGGATATTGGAATTTGTAGGAGTAAAAAAACAATTCTTTAAAATTTTTATAAGCTTTGGAAAGGTAGCTGCATGCTTGATTTTATGTATATAAGAATGATTTGGTGAAATTTTTGGTAATTTTGATGTTATCTTTTAATTATTAGATATATAAGGACTAAATTATAAAATACTAAAATTTTTTAGGCTATTTTTGCTTGGACAAAAGCATTATGTCCCTTTAGGGGAGTGTTTAATGCATTTCTACACTTGTTTTTAGCTTTCTTAGAATTTAGGGGCATTTTTGTAATTTTAGAATGTTTGATAACTAATTTGCAAAATCTGAAAAAAATTGTTTTTAGGCTAAAGGTGTTTGATCGAATTATTCTTGTTATTTTTGGTGTGATTTCTATGATTTTCATGATGTGTTTGTTGTGTATTCATGATTTTTCATTATATAAGGACTAAATTGAAACTAGAAAAATTTTGAGTTCATTAGGTAAAATCATTCATTAGGGAAACTTTGGTCATTTTGAAATATTTCTAACATTCCTCTGGTCTTCTGGAAGGGTGTAAAAATATTAAAACTTTTGTATTCCTCAAGTTTTTTGATAGGGGTACGAAATGTAATTTTCAAATATTAAGGACCTACTAGCAATTTTTGCAATTTAGGTCACTTTTAATGTCTAAGTTATTAGGATAAAAATTACCATTTCATACCACTATTGAGTCCTCCAGGTGACCGGGACACTTTTATGTCAAAGGTAAACCTTAAAGGTATTTTAGTAATTTCTTTGGAATCGATTCCTATGCGATCACCACTTTAGGCGTATTCAAGTAATTTCCCTAGAATTGATTCTTATGTGATCAACTAGATACTGATAGGTCAATGGTGTAGAGTAGGAATAGGTTTTTCTGTTTATAAAGATATCGAGTCCTTTAAGTTACCTAGATACATTTATGTCGAAGGTGTACCTTAGGGGCATTTTATTAATTTACCATAAAACTAAGTCCTTCATGACCAATGAGATACTTTTACGTCAAAGGTGCATAACAGGGATAGGTTCATTTTCTTGTAATGATATTAAGTTTTTTAGGGTTACCGATTACTTACACATCGAAGGTAAACCTTAAAGATATTTTAGTAATTTGTGTTAGAACCAAGTCTTATGTGATAACAAGATACTAGTAGGTCGAAGGTGTACATAGGAATAGGTTTGTTTATCTATGAAATTATAGAATTCTTTAGGATCACTGGGATACGTCTACATCGAAGGTATACTTTAAGGGGCATTTTAATCTTATTGACCATTTTCGAGTCCTTAGGATTAGTTTGTACATGTAGTCGAAACTGAGTTTTAGGATGAATTTTATAATTTATTATAAAATTAGAATTTCAAAAATTAAAGCAATGTCTTTGATCTTAAAATAGTATGTGAAATTTCTCTCAGTATATTAAAGAGGTTCTACTGATTATTTTAATAATTAGATATCCTTTTAGAAATATGAAAATCGTGATTTTTTTTAATTTCAAAAAAATAAAACCTTTTTTATTCCTCTGATTCTCCAGTGGGGTACAAAAGATATTTTAATTTGTGAAACCTTTTATATTCCTCTGGCTCTCTAGTAGGGTGCAAAAGATATTTTAATTTCTCAAAACCTTTCATATTCCATCGGCTTTCCAGCAGGATATGATAGAGAATCATAAAAACTTTCGTGTTCTTCTAGTTCTTCGGTAGGGTACAAAAGATATTTTGATTGTCAAAAATATTAAAAACCCAATTTTCTCATCCAGAATAATAAATTTGTTTCATAAGATTCTATTTTTGATATATGCAAATTATAATTAAACATCGAATATTGAAATTAAATAAAAATCAAAATTTAAATTAACACATGGTTAATAAGGTACTGATTACAGGGCATTACGAGAAGGTCAATCCTTCTGATTGTAACCGACTTCTGAACCCTTCCAAGCGATCTTTGGTATGAGCGTAGACTCATAGTTAGTTTTTAACGATTTCGTAACCCTTGAAATACAAACTCCGATAAGTGACCAATCTCAACTAGCAAGTTGATTGGTGGCAACTTCCAAAATAAATGGTCATTTCATAATAATCATTTAAGGTTAAGTTGTGTAAGCAATTCATCTTGATAACTTAGTTCCTAAATAAAAAATTGATAAGAAAAAATAATTTGATATGGCTCTTAAAATAAAAGAAAATAATGATATATAGCTATATATACGATCGAAGGGTACAACCACCATTTTAAGTCGGGCTAGTCAAGATTAGTATCTGGGCCACATTGTGACACTTGGATGAATCTACCTCGATCATCGAGTCAGGTTTATCCTCTATCTTCTACCATCTTGATGTGACATCTTGGATGATTCTTAGTTGGCCATCATTTTTTACCATCTTGATGCTAAGATCTTGGATGAATCTTCCTTAATCATTAACATCTTAGATGAATCTTCCTTAGTCATCAACATATTAGATTAGTCTTCCTTGATCGTCAACATCTTGGATAAAGCTTTCTTGGTCATCAACATCTTGGATGAGTCTTCCTTGATCCACCATCTTAATGCGATACCTTAGATGAATCTTCCTTGACCATCGCATTCGGAGCATGTTCTTCTGCCATCTTGATGCTAACATCACAGATGAATCTTACTTGCTCGTCAAGTTTGGTGTATGTTATATCCTTTGCCATTTTGATGTGACATCTTGAATGAATTTTCCTTAACCATTGAGTTTGGAGCATATTCTATCTTCTGCCATCTTGATGCTAACATCGTGGATGAATCTTCCTTAGTCATCTAGTTCAATGCATCCTATATCCTTCACCATCTTAGATGATCTTCCTTTGCCATCTTGATAATTATCCTTTGTTATCATCTTCAAAACTTTAAAGCATAGTAAATGACTTCGCTATAAAACTTAGGTGGGCAAACCTCTTACCTCATGCAAGTTTACAGTCTTCCTTGTTCCAAACTGTGTCAAACCTTATTGAATTTATGGTCTTGAAATAAAGATCATATTCAAGCGTGTCCAACCTGATCGGATTTATGGTCTTGGCATAATGATTAAACCGAAGTCTCTCAAACTTGATCGAATTTGTTGTCTTGACTTGAAGATTATATCTTACCTTTGAAAAGACTGTGAGGTTTGGGAAAGTTCTATTGACTAATCTTTCAAAGCAAAAATAATAATAATGTCCAAGTTGATTACTAGATATGAGCTTGTTTATGAAGAGATGTAATCCTTTTTCCATGTTTTTATCTTCCTTGGAAAGATTAACAAGAAAATTTTTGTGATTTTTGAAATACGCCATGATGATTCTAAAAAGGAAAAGAAACATGTCGTAGTAAATAGAGAAAGAAATTTTCTTTATTTAAAAAAAGTTCAATAAAAGTGACATGCATGAGATTTCATTCATAAAAAAAGCGATGAACCTGAGATTTGCCCATAATGCAAATTTAATCATGCATGAAAGAAGAACACATGTAAAGTAGGCATGAAAGAATACTTAGGAGGTGTCACATGGAATATGAAACAAAATGTCAATGGCATGCAAGCTTTGTTGTGAGGCATGACTTTTAACAAACAAAAGCAAGAAACCATTGTTCCTTAAGGAATACAAGCTCCAACGCCGATGCATTCTCGTTTCAAGCTAGGAAAGACAAACTAGAGACAAATTTAAGTGTCTTGGCTCTTACAAAGAAAACGCCATGAAGGAATTTGACCTGTATCAGGCCACTATCGAAAAGCTCATTAAGATATGAAAATAAAATCGCAGCCCGGAGCTGAAATCACTACTAGAGTTAGCATCTCTAACGCTTTTTGGAGATTCATGAATACTACATAAAGCACCTTACTGCTCATGTTGTTGATACTAAAGAAGAGTATCAGGCTTCATTAAGAAAGACCCAAAGCTTGGAATCTTTGCTTTGAAGGAAAAGTGGAGACAAACGTAAAAAAATCTCGTATACTATCTAGCCGTAGCTCATGTTGTTGACACTAAAGAAGAGTATCAGGCTTCATTAAGAAGGACCTAAACCTTGGAATCTTTGCTTTGAAGGAAAGGTGAAGCCAAACGTAAAAAAAAAAAAAATTCTCGTATACTATCTAGCCCTAGCTTATGTGAAGATCTAGATGAATAAGATTTAGAGTAGGCTGAAACATCTGTTGATGCTCTTCGAAGTATGAAAACTCAAAAACCTAGAGGTTCTTTATATACTGGTCAGAAGGTCACCTCCAATAAGATTGTTAATCCCAGTCAAACTTTTGACTGAACAAAAAATTAATCCCTATGAATGATAAGTTTGATAGGTCTCTAATTCTAGTTGGTTTAGAAGAGTAAATATGAAATAAGAATTCTCTTCATCGAAGTTTAATGTTCCTACCTCATTTTACAATTTAAATAATTTCAAAGATTTCGATTGCCATTACGGTCCCTAGAGTTGGCTATCAGAAAGTTTAATGTGTCACGAGTTGCAATAATTAGCCCAGGCCCAAAGAAATAAGTTACATGGAACAACTTGGCCCACTAAAATAAGCCCAATCCTTGGAGAATTCTAGAAGGCCCAGCTTCTAGAAGTTTAGAGATATAGTTAAAAACAACTACTCCAGCTTATTTAAAACTAGATAGAGATAGTTACTAAAGTTTAAATTTATCTAGGATTTTAGCTTTTATAGATAAGTGTAAATCTTAGCCGTCCATTAGATTTAATATGAGACATTGATGTATGGGGAATTTTACTATAAATAGAGGCCTCCACAGCCTCATTTGTATCTTAAAAACACATGAGAAATACCTTTGAGTATTCTTCTCTATTTTATTTGTGTTTTTGTTTTCTGCTTTAGTTTTTTAAGCTTTTAACTTTAATGCGTTTAGAAAATTTAGATTCTCCTTTTGAGTGTTTAAAAGCTGATTTAGGCATACTAGGAAGCAAATCCTAAGCCTAAGGTCATGCAATTTGCTAAGCTAAAGTTTGAGCCCATGAAAGTTGGCATAAGAGCTAGAAGTTTGTAAGGTACTGATAGTAGAGATGGCGTTTTAGGCAGAAAACCAAACACAAAAGGTTTTAGAGACTTATGGGAGAAGAAGAAAGGCTAAAAGTTCAAGGGATGTTCTATCAGCCATAAATAGCAAGGTGGCCAAGCTTAAGGTGACCATCAGAGATATACGAAAGAACCTTGAGATTATGAAGAGCTGCATCAAAGAGCTAGAAAGAGGAGCTTAAAAGGGAGATGCAAGGTGTTCTCAACTCCATGATAGACATTCTCACTTAAACGAATGATGCCCTTGAAGTTATGGTGGAGGCTGTGAAAAAACAAATGGAAGAGTCCATGGGGGAGCTCTCATCATGCAAACAGCTATTGGGAGTAGTGTGTTAGCTGTGACACCTAAGCATAGGATAGAGATCCCCAAGCCCAAGGAGTTCAAAGGAACTAGGTCTGTGAAAGATGTGGACAACTTCTTATAAGGGGATAGAACAATATTTTTGAGCAATGGGCATCGAGGATGATGCCATAAAGCTAAATACTACCTCTATATATTTTTACCAAAATAGATTTTTTATAGTGGAATCATCGATGCAACGATAAAAGGTATGAGGGCACTACCATTAGAACTTAAGAAGTGCTCCAAACAGAGTTTAGGTAGGAGTTCTACATTGAGTATACCAAGGATAAGGCATGTGTAAAGTTATGAGGGCTTACACAATAAGGCAAAATTTGAAAGTATATTCAGGAGTTTAGTGAACTCATGCTCTAGATTTTAGACTTGGGGAAGAAGAAAGTTTCATGGATGGACTCAAACCCTGAGCTAAGCAAGAGTTGCAACAAAAAGGTGTCTAAGACTTGACTAAAGCCATGACTACAATGGAATCCTTGATCGAGCTTGGCATAAAGAAGTCAAACAAGTCTAAGTCTTCTACACCCAAGGACAAGGGCAATAGTGGGGGAGACAAAGACCAAAAATCAAAAAATAATGATGGAAAACCACCAACAGGAAACCAAAGTTCGACAAGCTATAGAATAAGAAGAAAGACAATGAGCTGGTGAAATATTTCTTATGTGATGGTCTACACCGGATGTGGGATTGCCCAAAAGTAAGTAAGCTTTCCTCCATCAACAACGAAGATGATGAGCCAAAAAAAGTGACCTAAAAACTCAGATCGATCATGAGTCCTATAAGGCAAAAAGGTATCAAAAATAAAAATGGCTAATGTTTGTGGACGTTTCTATTACAAGCAAGAAAATAAATGCTCTAGTTGACATAGGAGCATCATATTTGTTCATATATGAGAAAGCTGCCAAAAATCTTGATCTCAAAGTTAAGAAGACAACTGAGTGGATTAAGACAGTCAACTCAAAATAGGTCCCAATCATGGTTGTCACAAAAAGGGTGGACTTATAACTTAGAGACTGGAAAGGCAAGGAAACCATCGAGGTTATACCACTTGATGACTATGACTGTATGGTTGGCTTAAAATTCCTTGACCTAATTAATGCTTTCTTCATACCATTTGTTAATTGCATATGTATTTTGGATGCCTATTATCAATGCATTATGTTGGTGAATTAAGAGATAGGTGTCAAAGCCAAGGTGTTGTCTATAATCCATATTGCTAAGAGAGTGCATAGAGAAGAAGTCATCTACTTGGCAGCCTTAAAGTTCGATGAGCTTCAGAAACCCATGGATAAGACTTTCTTGGAAGTGTTAAAAGTGCTGTAATCTTTTAGGGATATGATGCCTGTAGAGTTGCCAAAGAGGCTACCACCCAACAAAGAGCTAAACCATAAAATTAAGCTAGTTCCCAATGCCAAATCACCGACTAAGGCCCCATACCCAATGTCACCACTAGAATTAAAAGAGTTACGAAGATAGTTGAAAGAGCTTTTGGATGCTAGGTACATTAAACCATTCAAAGTCATATTTGGTACACTGATTTTGTTTCAATGGAAGCATGATGGGTCCTTGAGGTTATGATAGACTATCATGCATTTAACAAGCTCACTATGAAAAACCAATACCCAATCCCATAATAGACTTGTTTGATTAGCTTAAAAAGGCAAGATGGTTAACTAAGCTTGACTTATAATTAGGGTACTATCAAATGAAAATAGCTAAAAGAGATTAGCCAAAGACAGTATATGTGTACACTATGGCTCGTATGAGTTCATAGTGATGCCTTTTAGTCTGACTAATGCTCTAACGACCTTTTGCAATCTAATAAACATGGCACTTCAACTTTTTCTAGATTGTTTTATGGTTGTTTACTTTAACAACATCGTGATTTATAGTAAGTCACTTAAAGAGCATGTAAGGCACTTGAGGAAGGTGTTCCAAGTCTTGCAAGAGCATGAGCTTTATGTGAAATGGAAAATGTGTTCATTTGCTCAGTTCAGGTGTCATTCCTAAGCCATATTATGGGAGATGGCAAGATTTGAATGGATGGAAGCAAGATTCAGGCCATATTTGATTGGGAGCCACCAACCAAGGTAATAGAGTTAAAGTTGTTCCTTGGGTTGGCAAAATACTATAGATGTTTTGTCAAATGCTACTTTATCATCACCATGCCATTGACAGACTTACTTAAGAAAAGAAAAGTATGGAATTGGAGCGCTAAGTGCCAACACACCTTTAATCAGTTAAAGTATGCCATGATGGAAGAGTCCGTACTTGCCTTGTCGGATCATACTAAACCATATGAGATTTATATGGATGCATCATATTTTACAATTGGAGGACTGTTAATACAAGATGGACATCCTGTGACATTTGAAAGTTGTAAGCTCAATGAAACTGAGAAGCAGTATATAATCCAAGAAAAAGAGATGACCACAATAGTACATTATTTGTGCACATGGAGACATTACTTGTTGGGATCCAAGTTTGTTATCTTTATTGATAATGTTTTATATAGTTATTTTCTAATTCAAAAAATATTGTTCCCCAAACAAGCATATTAGTAGGTTTTTTTGACAGAGTTTGATTTCATCATAGAGTACAAGCCAGGGAAAGCTAACGCTATGGTGATGCGCTTAGATGAAAGGTAGATCTTGCAGCATTAGTCACCCTGAAAGTTCACTATTAAAGCATGTCAAGAAAGGGTTGTCCCATGATCCTACGGCTAAGATCCTTATGGAGAATGCCAAAAAAGGAAATACTTGATGATTTTGGATTGAAGGAAACTTACTTTACACCAGAGGACACTACTTTTATGTGCCTACGAAAAATTATGTAGGGAGATCATAAGGAGTGCCATGATTCGAGATGAGCTGGTCATCCCAGTATGCATCACACCTCAGCACTCTTAGAAGACCGTTATTGTTGGCCACACATAAGCGTTAATATTGAGGCATATGTGAAAACTTGCCTTGTATGCCAACAAGTCAAGGTTGAGCAGAGAATGCCAGCCAGACTATTGCAGCCATTATTTATACAGGAGCAGCCATGGGAAAGTGTCTCGATGGATTTCATAGTTGGATTGCCTAAGGTGGATTGGTTTCGAAGCATTATGGTAGTGGTGGATAGATTTTCCAAGTACAAGATTTTCATTCTAGCAAGCAAAGAGTGCCCTGTTGAGGAAGTATCCTGATTGTTCTTGAAAAATGTGGTAAAGTACTAAAAAGCACCATAAACATACTTAATGATCAGGACGGGTGATTTACGGGATGGTTCTAAATTATATTGTTGAAGTTATCGGGATCAGACTTGAATTTCTCCACCAGTGTGCATCCCCAAATAGGTAAATTGAGAAAGTGAATGCTTTACTAAAGGTATATCTCAGGCACTATGTGAGTGCCACACAATGTGACTGGCCAAAGTTGTTGGATGTAGCCTAGTTTTGTAATAACTTGTAATGGAGTAAAGCTACAAACCAAAGCCCATTCGAGATAGCAGCAGGGCAACAGCCGTTTATGCCTAGTGCTATTGTAACAAGCTATACGGGACCAAATCCAGTAGCTTACAAGTTTGCCAAGGCTTGGCAAGAGCAAAATAACTTAGCCAGTGCTTGTCTACATAAGGCAGAAAAGTGCACCAAGAAATGGGCAGATAAAAAATGAAGGGATATACAGTTTCAGGTTGGAGACTTAGTCCTTGTCAAATATACTTGGTGCTACACAACTCAAGCATGCACAAAGGGCTTGTGCAGAGATATAAAAATCTTTTTAGAGTTCTAAAATGGGTAGGCAATGTGGCCTACAAAATTGAGTTGTTGGCAAAGCTTAAGGCACACCCCTTTTTCCATGTCAACATGCTCAAGCCATTCCATGAGGATTAGAAGGATCATGACCAAGGCAAGTCGTAGTGTGCACAAGTAGGAGTGAAGGCCTCTTATGACAAAGATGTACAATGCATTCTTGTAGATTGAGTGGTACGACAAAAAGGTCACAGGCCAAGGCATGAGTACTTGATCCAGTAGAAAGGACTTCCTAATAGCGAGGTGAGTTGGGAACTAGCCAAGGCATTATGGCAATTCCAAGATAAGATTGAATAGTTCCATTCGAAGGATGCGACGAGGGCATCGTGAGAACGGAAAGAATGTCACAGGCCACACTAGTTAGCCCCGACCTAAAAACACAAGCTACATGGAACAACTTGGCCCACCAAAATAAGCTCATTCCTCAGAGAATTATGAAGGTTTAATTTCTAAAAGCTTGAAGATACAGTTAAAAACAACTACTCTAATTTATTTAAAACTAGATAGAGATAGAGATACTAAAGTTTAAATTTATCTAGGGTTCTAGATTTTGTAGATAAGTATGAAACATAGTCATCTATTAGATTTAATTTGAGCTATTAATGTATAAGGAATTTAACTATAAATGGAGGCCTCCCTAGCCTCATCTGTATCATAAAAACACTTGAGAAATACATTTGAGTATTCTTCTCTATTCTCTTTGCGTTCTTTTTTTTTTCCTTTAGTTTTTTAAGCTTTTAGCTTTAGTGCTTTTGGAAAATTTAGATTCTCATTTTGAGTGTTTAAAGGCTGACTTAGACACACAAGGAAGCAAATCCTAAGCTTAAAGTTGCACGGTTTGCTAGGCTAAAGTTTGAGCCTATGACAAATTCATGTATGAACTCTTTGGGCCATGATTTGCATGGACCTATTTGTACCAAGCCCAAATTCTTAGATGTGTTCTTAATTTTACGTGGCCTGTGTTAGATTATCATACATCTTTTAGGTGGGTTAATCTTTGATCCATAGTCCACTAGTTCACCTTAATTATTAAAGAAAATTAATTTTGATTCTTGCATAAAAAATGGTATATGCTAAGTCAAATTTAACTGTCTCACTTATCACGTACAAATAATTGAAGCAAATAAATATTCTCAAGACAAAGTAAAGGTGTAAACAAATTTTGGCATCAACAGCAAATCAAATTTTAAAACTTGTCTATTTTTTACACTCGAACAAAAATCATGTACATAATCAAGTCTTGATGGAGAATTTGTACAAGGAAAAAATTATGAACAATCACAAATCATCATGTATAAATTGAAATTTTTTTAATTAACAATTATCAATTAAATTCTGCATCACCATATGAAATCGATGATATTATATGTGATGACATCATAATTTGTTATTTTATCTCTAATTGAAGTAAATTAACTTAACTTAGAGGTAAACAAATGAGTTTTATCTCTAATTAAGCTAAATTAATTAAAAGATAAATTAAAAAGTTCTATCTCTAATAAATTAAATTAATTAAGAGATAATTTATCAAGATAAGTTTTTTTATAGAAAACATATTCTTTAAAAACTCTCTCACACTTAGCTCACTGGTATCATAAAAGGAAGCATTCACCAAAGCCATTCATCACAATTCACAAAGCCTGAAGAGAAGAAGTAGATTTTGAATACACAAATTTTCTCCAAAGTCTTAAGAAGGTTTCTCTAAAGAATTCAAAGAATGCAAAGAAGCTACTCTCGTTCTTTAAAAAACTCCTTTCTAATCTTGTTCCAATAATAGAGAGGAGGCGAATTCTATTTATAAAGATCAAGTCACAAAGACCTTGAAGCAAACTCCATCGATTCAAGATCATATCTCAAAACCCTTAGATTAAAGTTTATTGAATAAAAGAATCAAAGGATTTTTTTATTGTAATAACATTTAGAGATTGTAACTCAAAATCTGATAAATAAATTTTTTTTATTTGTATCTAAATTTTTTGTCATATTTTTATACAAAATTTATGTATACAATTATTGATATACTACAATTACATTGGCATAAGAAAAAATTCTTTTGAAATTTATTTAATGTATACTTTTAAATTTGCAATTTCAAGATTAATGATTTATAAGACCTTCCTTAAAAATTAATCTTAAAATAATTAAATTTAAAAATGTTTATTTATGATGTAAAGCTTGTTATAATTAATTTTAAAAAAATAATATCTTGTGACTTAATACTATTGTGCTAATTCTCGTTTATAATTTTTTGGGCTCAATATATTTAAAAAAGATGATGTGTTAATATAAAAGTTACAAAATGTAATTGTAGGTTCAAAATGGTTTTATAGATTCTCATATAATTAATGGCAATTATTAATCATAATTAAAAATCAAATGTTTCAACAAATATTCCCAATGAAATCTAATGCACAAACATTAAAAAAAGAACTTAATTTTATTTATTTGTAAAACTATTTAGAATGTTAGAAACTTGTAAAATATGGATGTGTTTTGATTTCAACTTAAATGAACTTTTATTCTCATAACTCTTTAATAACTTTAAAAATAATTTATATATGTTAATTATACTATAATTTTGATAAAAATATTTAAAATATATCTCTTGAATTGCCCTTTAAGACTTGAAATCTGTAATCTTGATCAAAACACCAAAAAAAATAAAAATAAGTAGTAATTGAAAAGAAAAATTGAAAATAAATAAAGAATTAACTTACTTGAATTAAAATACATTCTTAATCAAACCACTATAAAAAATATATATGCTAGAACAATTATTATAAAAATACAAATATAAAATAATTAGAAATTGGAAAGCAAAAAGAATTGAAAATAAATAAAAAGTAATTGACATACTTTATCTAAAATAATTAAGAGTAAGCTTGTCATATGTTTCATTAAAAAAATGTCCACGTAGGCATTATTTATTATGCAAGCACATATCCTATAGTATTATATATACAACAACCTTTTGTAACCCATGTCATGCACAAGATTTTTTGTAATTATTTTCATACTTTTAAGTTGTATCCATTTTATTTAATGCTAAATTTTAATATTATATTAAAAGAAAAAAATATAAATAGCATTTTGTCTATTATATATAATCATGCAATAAAAAATGTCAAGATTAAGGATTTCAGTGCGTTCTCTTCCTTCTAAATTTGCATAGAATACAAAAATAATTTTTTTAGATAAAGTGCAAAAAAATCCCTTTTGGTTTTAGCAAAAATCACCAATATCTTTTTATGCTTTAAAAACTATTACTTCCCTCGTAATCTCAATCTGTTTAAAATTTGTTGGACACTGTTAAATTTTTCATGATATTTTCATTTTACCCTTACCCATTACACTGTTATTAGGCCTATCAATT
>JBBYHK010061804.1:5026-46848 GCA_038382065.1 Adansonia grandidieri | reverse complement strand
ACTATGTCATTTGATGCCATATCTTTGCATTTACCTTTGATATGATCCCTAGGCCTTCTTGACGTCCTCAAAATACTATTGCCCGACGATCATTGCCGCCTTTTACGTCCATGCTCCAAATTGTAAAAAATTAGCCTGGACAAAATAAGATGTCTACAACAATCTTTATTTTTTCATGATTAGGTATTGTAAACACATTTTCACTATGATACATGATATTGATGCTTTAGTTTTGCAAGAAAAGCTTTCCTTTCCACTATTTTGCTTAGAATGAATGCTCATCCCTTAAATGAGACAAACACTGATTCTCATAATAATCTTTACTTATTTCATGATGTTTTCCTAATTGTCATAAACGTTTCGATCCTTTGATTTCACAAGTAAAGGTTTTCCTCCCATCATATTCTTTAGAGTCAAAGTCATCTTTCAAATAAAAGAAACATGGATTCTCGCAACAATTTCCAATCTTTTCATGATTAAGCAACATAAACATGTTCTCCTTATTGCCATTCATGATTTTTATGCTTTTGTTTTGCAAGGAAAGCCTTTTTGTCCACCATTTCCCTTCGAATTAGATTTCATCTCACAAATTAGATAAACATTGATTCTCTTGGCAATCTTTGTTCTTTTCTTAATTAGGCATCAAACATATTCTTCTCATTGTCATACATGATATTGATGCTTTGGTTTCATAAGAGAAGCTTTTTTTGGCTATTTTCCTTTGAATCAAAGTTCATCTATCATATGAGATAAACAATAAATCTTCTAATCATCTATATTCTTTTAATCATTAGGCACCATAAGCATATTCTCCTTACTATGATACATGATATTGAGGCTTCAGTTTCACAAGAAAAGTTTTTCTTTCTACTATTTTTTTTAAAATGAAAATTCATCTGTTAAAAGAGACAAACAAGGATTCTTGTAATAATCTTTGTTCTTTCCATGATTGCACACCATACATGTTCTCCCCATTGGGATACATGATATTGATGCTTTGGATTCATAAGAAAAGTCTTTCTTTTAGTCATTTTCCTTAAAATCAAAGTTTGTCTCCTAAATAAGACAAATAAAATTCTTAACAATCTCCATTCCTTTTGTGATTAGCCACCATAAATATGTTCTCTACATTGTCATACAAAAATTAAAGCTTTGGTTTCACAATAAAAGCTTTCTTTTCATCATTTTCCTTAGAATCAAATATTATCCCTTAAATAGGATAAAAATGGATTCTCATAATAATCTTCATCCATTTCATGATTAGGCATCACAAACATGTTTTCTTCATTGTCATACACATTATCAACGCTTTGATTTCCAAAATAAGGCTTTTCTTTTGACCATATTCCCCAAAATCAAAGTTTATCTCTCAAATGAGACAAGCATGGTTTTTCATAACAATCTCCATTTTTATCATGATTAGGCACCATAAACATATATTCCTTAATGCCATATGTGATATTGATTCTTTTATTTTTAGGTAAAAACTTTTCTATCCACCATATTCCTTAGAATTAAAGTTTGTCTCTTAACTAAGACAAACATGGATTCTTGTAAAAATCTCTAATCCTTTTATGATTAAGCGCTATAAACATATTCTCCTCTTTATCATAAACGATATTGATGCTTTAGTTTTGCATAAAAAGATTTTTTCCACTATTTTCCTAAAATCAAAGTTTGACTTTTAAACAATCTCTATTCTTTTTGGGATTAGGTACCATAGTTCTATTCTTTTTCATACATGATATTGACGCTTTGGCTTCACAAGTAAAGCTTTTCTTTGCATCAATAACCAATCATATAAATCATATTTTATCTCAAAACAATTTTCCCTTCATCACCTTCTTTCATGTGAATTTGATAATAGCCATTCTTTAAATCAATTTCAAAAAGCACACATAAACCATGCAATTCATTAAGAATATCATCTAACCTAGGAATAGTAAGTCTAGGCAAAGAAGGGTTAAGATTGCTAGTTAAGAAATAATCATCCTTGTATAAAAGTACAAGTAGTTACTGCCTTGCTAACATAACTAATGGAGATCAACTTGCATCAATACCAATTTCCAACCATTCTTATGATCCTTCATGAGAAATTAAAGGTTTAGCAACTAGGGTAAAGACTAAACACATGAAGCAAGCTTTACAACGATTACTATTGGAAATGCAAGCAAAGGAGGTTGTTTAAGATGAATCAGATGTAGTGCCAAGATTGATCACTTTTTTACATTGCATTGAGGCTAAAAAAAGGTGAAGAATAATGCTTAGAGCCCAATTTGAATGTTCAAGAGCCTAATTTGCTTGTATTCATGGGCTTAATAGAAACATTAGATTAGGATTTTAGATTTCTATTTTTTTGAATCAGAATTTGACTTTTCAATTTTTAGTTGTTTGGATAATTCCTAATCAGATTATGATAAGGAATATACTTTATTTTTATTGATCACTATTTGGACTTTGCTTAGGATTTTAAGTTGTTTAGATAATTCCTAATTAAATTATGATACCGAATAGACTTTATCTTCATTGATTACTATTATGACCATGATTAAGATTGTTCTTTACAGATTTTAGGCATATATACAAGGCTGTCTCATTCATGTAATTCAGGAGGCTAAATAAAAAAATATCTTGAGAGTTTCTTCTTTTTGTGAGAACCTTTTTTTTTGTTCTTTAAACAAAAACTCAAATTGATCTTATCAAAGTAATTTATGGTATCAAGATTTTTATAACTTTGGTTCTAATCAATAGGTTTTATTAGGGCTAAGTCCCTTTTGCTAGATTTTAAAAATGATCATAGGGATCTAATTCCATCCAATCGAGTTTTTTGTTGTATTTTCAGCCTAAGGTTTGCATTACTTTAAACAAGAACTTCTTCTTGAGAGTTTTTTCTCCTTGTTCTTATCACAATGCACCCCGAGGTGGATCCTCATCGATTTATAAGTGCATACGACTTAAATATTCTTCTGACTAGGAAATGTCTTCTTGGCCGAGACTTTCCCTTTACTACATGATAAGAACAAGAAAGTACGAATTCTCGACTCATAATATAGTGAAAGGGACCATAACACGAATCGCTCATCTTATTGGTTTCGGATGACCACCATGAAATGGCCAACACTTGGAGTCGCCATCGATCATTTTAGGCTAGGCATGATTGGATGCCTATTGAAACCTATGTCTTAAGTTATGAAACTCAAAGCATCGATCTTATGGTCTATGTAGTACAAAGATTCGCTATTTATGTTCAAGAGTTGGTTACACATGATGAGGCATGAACCTTTTCATGATGCCTAAAATCGATACCTTACTAGTTATGTCTTATCTTAGTTTCAATTTTTTAATCTTAACTCATTACTATTTTGATATAACCCTCATTTAATGCATGGATTTTATAGAAATACAAATCCAAGTTTCGATGAAAAGATTTAATTTCATATACACCCTGGAGAGATAAGGAATATAGAGATTTTTAATAAAAATTACCTCTAGATTTTACTTTGAAAAATGGAATAGTCCACTTTGGGCACTAGAGAGATACCCATGTGAAACATTACTTTCAATTTTACTTGAAATGATTTGAAAACATGAATGCAAATAATCATCACAAGGAAATTACGTTAGTAAGGCAATGAATGAAGTAACATAACATGGACCATTCAATACAATGATAAAGAGAAGGGATGGACTATCGAAATTTATCTCGCAATTGACATCGATTATCTAGGAATATCCGAATTAACAATTTTTGAAACGTATCGGTTCCTTGATTGAATAAGGTTTTTTTCTTTTTTAAAAAAATAGGTTTAACTTTTGACACATTCATGAAAGTTTGAGAAAGAGAAAAAGTTAATCATTGTTCAAAGACAGGGTTCGAGTATCCCCTCAAAAAGATAGGGTTAAAGTATCCCCAAAAGTAATATGTTTGACACCCTTTAGAGAAATCAAGTTGGAAAACTTAAGTTGATAAAACTTTGTGATTTAGAAAATAAGTAAGCATTTTGACGATTTTTGGCAAAAAAATTTATTGTGAATGAGGATGGTAACGATGTAAAAAAAATATTAGTGCCTTGATATGAGCCTATGGGAGGTCAAAGCATGCTCTCAAGGCTGATCGGGGTGGATATGGTGACATTCGAATGTCTCAAGATGAAGTTTGAGAAAATAACTCAGTTTTGACCATAACTAAAAACAAGGGACAACATCGCATAATCCCACATTTTGAATTTATTCTAAATTGGATTGAAGGCTTTAGAGGGTGGACAAGATATTGTTAGAAAGGTAATTTGACAAGGGTCAATGTAAAAATATTCCTAATGTCCTAAAATATCACTTTCCATGGGAATAAATTTTCTAGTTTGGACTAATTACATTGCTGGCAGAGCATACGAGGGACAGGGTGTGTCAAAATTTGAAAAATCATCTTGGACTCATTTGGTATCAAAAAATTGCAAATGATACATTTCTGAAAAGGGAATTTCATGAATCTTTTAGGAAAAATGTTTAAAGGATTTTGACAAATCATTCACTGGGTACAAACAACCCAATAAGAATGCACATTGCTAATTCCAAGGGTTCTAGCCAGTTTAGGTTTGAAAAATCATAACTCTCTCATCTAGTATGATCTAGGGATGAACAACACATCATTTTAAATATAATTTGACGCACTTGCAGAGAAATATATCAAAAAATTCATGAAAAATTAGGATTTTAAACTAATTTTTTAGTTTGCAATAGTTGTACTGCCAATAGGGGATAAAGTGAAGCAGGGAATATATTTTTTATTTTTCTTTGTGTTTTTTAGACCAAACTCGAGTCATTAACATTCAAACATCCATAACCAAAGGGAAAGAGTTGTATGAGCATCACGAACTCTTTTCCATAGCCCCAGAGTAGTTTGGGATGATGAAACAGCCCGTTAATCATACCACTCAAAATTTTGACTCAAAAATAAGGCACAAACATTTCGGGAACAATTGCAGGGCCATTTTCATTGGAATATCAGAAGTATTGAGTTTATTTAATCAAGATTCTAAATCTAGAAAACTTAATTTTTCCTAAGATTTTTTTTCTTTTTAGCTAACTTTAAGGAAAATGCTAAGTTCACGCTAATCCTCATTGATTGAGGTTAACATGCTTGGCTTGGGGAGGTTTTGAAAATCATTTTTTTTAAAACAACCATCAAACATGCACTTAGATAAGAAAAAGACAAAGAATATAAAAAGGGATGGCACATAACATGAATGGGGATGCTAACTTTACCAATGGTCTTGACAAAGAAAACATTATGCATGCATCTCATGAAGTTAAGCATGCTAAATATGATAATGATTCATGACAAAATGCAAGCTAACATATAAACATGCTCAGAATATGCTAGGCTAAGGATTTAGGCATGGATTGAACATAACATGTTGCATGGATATGGCATAAAATGCATGAACAAGAGCTGTCAAAAATAATAAGGATGAAATAAGGCACTTTGCATGTCAAAAAAGGCATCAAGGTATCCAAATCCTAAGCTACCATAACCAAAGGCCATAATAAGGCTTAAGAATCCTAAGAGGGTGATGGAAGCATGGAAAGGTAACTAAAATGATCAAGATGCTAAAAAATAGGAAATAAAAGTGATTAAGTAGGAAGTTATACCAACAAAGCTTTAGTTTTGGTCAAGTGGTTGGAGCAGCAGATATGGCTTGAATTTCCCTCTTCCTTTATTGTTAATTAGCAAGAAATGAGAGAAAAAAATAAAGTTTCGATTTTGGTATGAGTGAGGATGATTTTTTAGAATCTATAGTGGTTGGAGTGAATATTTGGGGTTATTTTGGATGCTGAGTGAAAGGCTACGGGATTCCATTTTTTTTTATGTGTGAATGAGTTGGGAAACCAGAAACAAGCTGGAATCTCCCTATTCTTTTTTTTTCAGCTGAGATATTAATGGCCTATTTATACTAGCACTTTGGAGATAAATTGGAGGTGTTTTTGGTTATTTCTCAAGGGAACAAAGTCATGATAGTTAATGGCTATAGGGTGGTTGTAGGAAGCAACTTGCTGCCAATGTGATGGGTGGCTGGTTTGATTACTGAAATTAGATACTAGTAAGTAGGGTGGCTGATGGTGATCTTTGTTAACAAACAAGGGATGAATAAGGTGATCATATGACATTGACCTTTTATGATCTAATTTAGACTTCAAAAAATTATTTTGATTAATTCACAAGTCCAAATTCATAATCTGATGTGGGTTTTGATCTCTTTTATGCAAAAATGAGTTATAATCGAGCTTTGGATCAATGGTGGATAAGTTAAAAATGCCCCGATCATGGAAAATAGCCTGCATTTTTTGATACATTGAAGAATGTATTGATGCATTTGGTCTAAAAAACCTTGAATGTATCGATACAATGAAACATTATATCAATACATATTAATATGTATCGATACATCTACTTTACAAAATGCATGTTTTGGTTTTGGCATGGCCTAATATCGATACATGAGTTCATGTACCTATACATAAACTCTTGTATCGATACATTTACACATTGTTTCGATATAAATAAGGACATTTTGAATTTTTAAGTCGTTGGAGTATTGTATCATTATATGAGAGCCATGTATCGATACATTCAAGCAAAATTATGAATTTTCCCTTGTGTTTTGTCCCCGAACACCTGGGACTACATCCTTTGATGCCATATCTTTGCATTTCTCTTTAATATGATCGATAAGCATTCTTAACCTCCTCAAAAATACTTTTTCATGGGCATTGATCTATACCCCCTTTCATGTCTATGTCTATGCCCTAGGTTGCTAAAAATTAGCCTGGACAAAATAAAGTGTCTACAGCGGCCCCTTTTTAGCTGTTGCTGAGAATCAGGAACAAGGCAAAGATAAATAGACGCTATTTTGTTTATGGTAAATGACTCTCCCTAGAACAGTTGCAAAGAAATAAATTTTAATTAATACTTTACTGTGATAAGTGCAGTGTATTCACAGCAATCCTGATGAAGGTTTAAGTGAATTTTGTAGGGTTTGCCCTCCCTACTAAGGTGCTAGGTTTTTGAAGGCTTGACCCCTTTAGATAGGTGCAGAGTAATATGGACTTTGACGTGGGTGTCACCAACCTGTGTAGGTTTTGACATAGACTTGGGTGTCACCACTTGTGAGGGCCTTGACTTGGGTGCCGCTAGATTATGCAGGTTTTAGCTTAGACTAGGAGTCACTAACTTGTGTAGGCCTTGACTCAGGTGCTGCTAGCTTGTGTGGGCTTTAACTCAGACTAGGTGTCATTAGCTTTTATGGGCTTTAAAAAGATGCCACTGACTTATGGGCGTTGAAAATGGTGCCCTTGATTTGTGGGCTTTGAAAAAGGTGCCACTGACTTATGGGCTTTAAAATAGACTTGGGTGCCACCAGCTTGTGAGGGCTTTGAAAAGGGTGCCATTGACTTACGGGCTTTGACTCAGACTAGGTGCCACCAGCTTATATGGGCTTTAAAAAGGCTACCATTGACTTGTAGGCTTAAGAAGATTTCTTGATAGATGCTTCCTGATGATAACAGGGTGCCAATGTGCTGGTTTTAAGCTAATAGCATTGGATTCAAGGATAAAAAGTTTTGACAAAAACTTTTGACACAATTTTTTTGGTAAAGATTTTGACAAAGATTCCCAAATGATAGTTTCTAATAGCTTCTTGATGCAAGAATAGGTGCCAATATGTTGAGTCACGGTTAACGATATGGGATTTTGGAAAATATTTTGATAAAATTTTTGATAGAATTTCTAATAGAAATTTTTTTCTTAATAAAAGTTTATGACAAAATTTCCTAATGAAAGGGTTCTAACACTAATTCTTGACAAAATTCTTAACAAAGCTTCTGACAAATGTTCTCAACAAAGGTTTTTGACGATAGTTTTTGGACAATAATTTCTTGACACTGGCACTCTGACAATAGTTTCTTCATAAAAAAGGCTTTGGCATAAGGTGATGAGAAGAAAAGAACCTTACCTAAATGACACTTGGTTTACGAAGCTTAAAGTTTTTACCAGGAATTTCTTAGAGCTTTAAGAAACCAGGCTTGAGGTGATATTGTAAAAATGATGATGTATGATGGTAATGCGAATGCATGATATGAAATGCTATCATGGTTGCATTATGTGAAGTCTAATATGCAAGATAGCCATAGTTTCTTGCAAGTCATCATGACTCTAGTAGGGATTGCGATCCATCCTGGTTCAACTAGGGATTGGAATTTTCTTAATTCCATTTAGGATTGTAGGTTGTCCTAGCTCCACTAGGGATACGACATAAAATCTATCACAGAAGGTAGCCATTGTGAATTATCCTAGCTCCATTAGGGATGTGATGTTTTGATAGTCAAATTATTCATATATTTTCAAGAATTTGGATTATTGCATTTCCTAATTTAAGAGGCTCAACTGTTTTCCTGACAACTGAAAGGCATTGTCAACATTTTGGAAACTGTTTGACTGATTAGGTTTACGTCTTTGGTTTTGATAGGAGTCTAATAAAATGCATGGATTGATTTCTGGTTAGCTTGAAATGGATTTTCTTGAGATATGGCTTATGAAAGAAAGAAATGGTTTGGTGTACGGTCATGTCGAGTGGGTGTTTGGGCATGAGCAGTTCATGATCTTGATGATCAAGGTGCGAACAGAGTTCCTTGTGCTTTTTTTTTCCTTTCAATGTAATATCGAGATTTCTTATGCATATTTTAATTGATTATCAAATGTTATCAATAAAATAACAAGTGCAATATGAATTGTATAAGGGTTAAAAGAAATAAGGCAATATTTATTCTTGAGAACAAAAAGATACAACTCAATATACTATTTAAAAAACAAGTGATAGGGTAGCCAGAAGGATGATCTTTTGGGTGAGAGATGCCTCTGACAATGGATGTTCTTTAAGTGCTTTTTAGGATATTTCTTGAACAATAAATGTGACTAGTATGAGCCGATCTTCGGAAGATCCCTAGGATTACTTTACATTGCCTATAGGTGCTTTCATTTATGCCTCATCAACATTAATCTTCTCAAGTTGCCCTTATGAATTTTCAATTATAGTCGAGTTGGCTGCCCAAATACCGTTTTTAGATTTCAAGCTGGACCATTTTTTAAAGATGCTTTTTCATGTTTTCGCCCTCTATATGTAATATTTCTTGACAGAATCTGAGTTGACTAGGTTGGGCAAGGCATTACCGTCTGTTTCTGATAAGATTAGGGCCCTTCCAGAGAAGGCTTGCTTCATGACATATGGTCTTTCCTAATGAAGGGTCTATTTCCCCTGTAAATCTATGAATTAGGAGGATCTTTTTCAATACCAATTCATATAAGTGAAATTATCATAGGCATATCTTTTTGTCGTGGACTTGAATCTTGCATTTTTGATACATTTGGCCATGGTAGATGGCTTTCATGCATTTTTCTTCGATGAAGTTGAGCTGGTCATATCTGTTCTTGACCCATTCAATCTCTTCAAGTTTGGTTTCCATCAAGACTCTGAGAGAAGGTATCTCGACTTTGATAGGTAATTTAGCTTTAATCCCATAGATAAGGGAGAATAGGGTAGCACCCGTGGAAGTGTGAATTGAGGTCCGATAGGCATGAAGTGCAAATGATAGCTTCTCATGCCATTCTTTGTAAGTCTCAACCATTTTTTTAACTATTCTTTTATTATTTTTGTTGGCTACCTTGACTACCCTATTCATCTTTGGGCGGTAAGGGATAGAAGTATGATGCTAGATTTTGAACTGAAAGTAGACTGCTTGCATCATTTTATTGTTTAATTTACTTGCATTGATTATGATGATTTGGTTTGGAAAGCCATATGTACAGATAATGTCCCGCTTGACAAACTTATATACGATCGATCTAGTAACATTAGGATACAAGGCAGCCTCCACCCATTTGGTGACATAGTCGATTGCTACCAAGATAAAACGATGCCCATTGAAGCTTTAGGGATGATCGGCCTGATCACATCTATGCCCCACATAGAGAAGGGCCATGGGGCTGTCATAATGTGAAGTGGCATTGGAGGGACATTGATCTTATCTATATAGATTTAACACTTATGGCACTTTCAGACATAATTGATGCAGTCTTTCTTGAGGTTAACTAGTAATAACCCTCTCTCAAGATTTGCTTGACCATCTGATGTCCATTAGCATGTGTGTCACAAATCCCTTCATGAACTTCTTCTAAGATCCTTTTGGCTTTGGGAGTGTCGATGCATCTGAGCAATCTTGTATAAGATTTTTCCATCAAGAACAAATCCCATAGCCAATCTTCTAATAGTCCTTTTATCAGTCTTAGTTGCATGTTTAGGATATTGTTGATCCATGATGTAACGAAAGATGTCATAGTACCATGGTAGGCCATCCTTCTCTTTTTTGATGTTATGATAATGAATCAGAGTTGTGTAAATGCTCATCTGGATGGAAGCAACATCCGACTCTTGGTTGACTTTTAACATGGGTGACAAAGTAGCCAAAGCATTGACTATTTAGTTTTTTTTCTCTAGGTAAGTGTTGAAAACTGATATCATAAAATTCTTTATTGAGTTATGCTATCAGCTTCCCATACTACATCAGCTTCGCATTGTGAGTTTGCCATTCCTCTTTCAATTAGTATATGACTAGGGCCGAATCACTGAACGCCTATAATATCTTGATATTTCTCTTAATGGCTGCTTGAAGACCTATGACACAAGCTTCATATTCTATGATATTATTTATGCAGTCAAAATTTAACCTTTCTATGAATGGGTAATGATTCTTGTTGGGTGACATCAATATTACCCGAATTCCATGTCCTAGGGCATTTAATGCTCAATCAGAATACACCTTCCAGGATTGATCTTGGTTGGAGGCATTTTCATCTTTAGAAATACAAATTAGATCTTCATCTGGGAAGTCAAAATTTAAGGGTTCATAATCATCTACCACACAACCTACCAAAAAGTCAGCTATCGCATTGCCTTTGATGGTCTTTTGACTAACATAGGCAATGTCGTATTTAGAAAGCAGGACTTGCCATCTAGCTAGCCTTCTTGATAATATAGGGGCTTCTTATAGATACTCGATAGGATCAACCTTGCAATCAACCATGTGGTGTGATATAGCATGTACTGCCTGAGTTTCTGGGCTATCCACACCAAAGCATAGCATAACTTCTTGATTATGGAGTAATTGCACTTGCATTCTGTGAACTTTTTGCTTTAGTAGTAGATTGCTTGTTCCTTCTTTCCTGACTCATCATGTTGCCTTAATACACAACCTATAGATTTGTCAAAGACTACCAAGTAAAGGATAAAAGGTCAACTAAGCACTAATGGTATGAACACTAGTGTGCTCAATAGATAATGTTTGACTTTATCAAAGGCTTCTTGACATGCCTCATTCCATTCTCTTAGATTTTGTTTGCGAAAGAGCAGAAAGATGGGGTCGCATTAACAATGAGCTACAATATGAATCTAGAAATGTAGTTTAGTCTCCCCAAAAAATTTCTCACTTTCTTTTAGGTTTAAGGTTATGGCATATCTTAAATGGCTTTGACTTTGTTTGGGTCAACTTCAATCCCTTTTTTGCTTACTATAAAGCCTAAAAGCTTACCCGAAGTGACTTCGAAGGTACTTTTGGCAGAATTCAATGAGTTGAAATTTTTGTACCCTCTTTCATTGACTTGGCAATCATGTCATCAACGTAGACCTTAATTTCTTTATGCATCATGTCATGGAACAGGGCTACCATGGCCCGTTGATATGCTGCCTGGCATTTTCGAGTCCAAAGGGCATGACATTATAGCAAAATATCCCTCATATAGTTACAAAAGTTGTTTTCTCCATGTCTTTAGGTGCCATCTTAATCTGGTTGTAGCTTAAGAATCCATCCATGAAGGAGAAAAAAAATTCTTGGTCATCTTGTCTACCAGGGTGTTGATGTAGGGTAGCAGGAAGTTATCATTGGGACTAGCTCGATTTAGATTCTGATAATCAATGCATATTCATACTTTGTCGTGTTTCTTACTTTGTCATCTTCCTTTGGGACTGGGACTATATTGGCAACCCATTCTGGATATTTAGCTAATTGGATAAACCTCGCATCAAACTGCTTTTTGACTTTTTTTTTTTTTAATTTTGAGAAGCATTTTTGGCTTCATCCTTCTTAACTTTTACCAAATTAGTTTACATCCAGGCTTGATGGGAAGCTTATGGACCACCATGTTAGTGTCTAGTCCTAGTATGTCTTGATATAACTAAGTGAATACATCATGATATTCTTGGAGTAGATCTATCAGCTTGGTCTTAGTCGTTAATTTTATTAAGGTTTCAATTTTAACCTCCTTTCAATCCTCTTAAGTACCCAAATTTATAACTTCTATTAGGTCTCCAGGGGGTATGATCTGCTTTTCCTCGTGTCTCAACTAATTATAAGAGGTCTAGCAGTATGGAGCTCTCTTTAAAATTTTCTTCAAGATTAACTTTACTAGTGCAAATTGACTGTTCGAAATCGATCTTCGGTAACCCATTAAACACATCCATATCACTATCACTAGGACACCGAAAAGGGTGAATAAATAAATATTGCAAAAGGCATACACACAACTGAGGGATTCGGATAAAAATGTGGGTGTAAAAAAACTAACCTCAGGACATGACTTGCCATAAAAAATGAGGGGTTGATTTCTTTCATAAGGCAGCTGCGTGGTTTCATCTCTTATCATGTTGATAAATTCTACAACACAGTGATTTGATGATAGAATTCTATCTAGCCTTCATTCATCATTCTCTGAACCATGGACCTATAACTCCTTATATGTTTGTAGGGTATGACCTACAACTGTGTGTAAGTCACAGAAGTTGTCGAAATTGTCTTCTAATTTTTCTATTGTGTTAAGCAATTTGACCTAAATCAATGCCTTCAGACCAAGAACATTGGCATCTTTAAATCCTCTATGCTTGTTTTGACTTCATATTTATGCTTAATGCCGATCATGTTTGCAGCTGGCTTAGTGTGGTTTGGTAAAGGATTGGCATCAATATTTGGTCCTTGGTTCGTCTTGAACTACAAACTTTTAAGTTAATTAGATTTTGCACATTTCATTTGAAAGATATGTAGTTCTCAAGGTCATACCCTGCGGTGCTAGCATGGTATTCACAGTGGGCATTAGGGTTGTACCATTAAGGTATGGTGGCTTTTTTTCTAGGATATAGATTGAGGCCACTAAATAATTTTGGAGCAAGGTTTAGTAGAGCTTCTTATAGGCTATAGGGATAGGATCAAAATGTTGTTTTTGGTGATTTGCACTTCGATTGTCGAGTGCAGTATTGGTTGTTCATTGGTATTTTGGTGAACTTGTGGAGGGTAGCTTTGTGGTAGGTTTGAGGGGATTGCAAATGATAGGTTGTGGGTTATGGTATAAATTGGCTAAGGGGGTATTGTGATAGGGCGAGAACATAGCATGCTTAGGTAGTGAGGGTCGAGTATTTAATGTTATTTTGGCTGAGACGACTAGCATAACTTATGGCATTGGCCTCTTTTTCACTTTTGTTATTAGCAATAGGTTTCTTACTCGATCTGGATGTTTCCCTAGCAGACATTCTACCATTTTTAATGGCTACGTTAATCATTTCTCAAGAGAAGACTAAGTCTACAAATTTCTTAGTGGTATTTCCTATGATTTTCTCATAATAAGGAGCACGTAAGGTGTGAATAAAGTGACTGTCATCTCTTTTTTTGTAAGGAGAGGCTATACTAGGGCTGCTTATTCTCTCCACATTTGGGGTATTGCTTGAAACTTTTAGTGGATTTTTTCTCAAAATTCATAAGGGAAACTCGATCCAGTGCCGAATCTGACGCGTGCTGCTATTAGTTTAGAAAGGCCTTAGCTAAGTCCGCCCATGATTGAACTTTTTCATTGTCTAGCTTGATATACCATTAAGCTGCTACCCCAGTGAGGCTGTGTTGGAAGCAATGGATAAAGAGCTTTTCATCTTTCTCATACCCAACTATCTTTCACAGGTACATTTGGATGTGGACAGAAGGGTCAGTGGTTCCATTGAATTTTTTAAACTTTGGGGCCTTGAACTTTAGGGGAATGGCAAGGTTAAACACTAAAGACAATGATTACTTGTCAAGAGCTTTGAATTTCTCATTCCCTTCAATAGCTCAGAGGCATTTTTCTAGTAATTGGAATTTATTCATTTCTTCTACAGTCATGATAGACTTTTAACCTTCTACTTTCTCTGGTTCCTTAAGATTAAGGGTTACTGGATTAATTGATAAAATTCCTATGTTAACCCTATGAGTACCGGGAATGAATTGGCTTACCGCAATGGGATTTAGGTAGATAACTGGTAGAGCTTGACAGGTAGGTGTAGAAGTGGGCCATTATTCTTATATAGTTTCCCCTTAGGTGGGTTCTAGATTATTGGTAGGGGGACTTTCAGTGTTAGGAGGATCATTCCTCACTTTAACAGTGCTAACTTATGCTTTTTCTTTTATGGAGGCTATCATTAGTTCCATAAGTTTCGCAATTTAAGTTTGCATTTTGCATTGCTGATGGAGCATCTGGTACTATGATTCCTTAACCATTAGCTCAAGTTACTCAATACTAGCTTCATGATCACTTTCTATGATTTGTTTGCGGTATCGTGTGTTGTAGCAATGCAAGATGTTAGGTTCCTACTCTTGATTGACCTCGAAATCCCTTGCACTTTTATGGCCTAATTTTCATATTAGACTTTTACTTAAAAATGTATTTATTGATGAGTGTTTATGATGCAATGATGAGTGAAGATGATGAATGATTAATGCAAGTGCAAAATAGTGAAACGTGCATATGCATTTGAGACGATTCTTGGAATAGCTTTTTCAATAACATCATTCATAGAGCAATAAAAAGGTTTTTTCTTACAACATGATTACATCTAAAAATATCTAATGTGCTTAAATTGTGCAATCACTCAATCAAGAAAGCTTAAAACTTGTTGTTCACGATTTTCGATAGGTACAATGTCTCACTTTACGGACCGAGTAACCTCAATCATGTTGTTTGCCTCTCGTTAAGCCATCTGAACTTATTTAGTGAGGTGTTGATATTATACTTGGTAGTTCAGACATGCTTGGTCAATTATCGCTTGCCACTCTAGTTTGCGTTGCTTAGAAGCCCTTGTTAGTTCATTGATAAAACCTTGATGAATCTGGAGAGATTGCTTTAATTCTTGGATTCTATGAGTAAGAACTTCATTTTGAACCCTGGCAGCTCTCACATCTCCCATTTGGGTCTCAAGTCTTTGATTTCTTCATTGGTAGGTGGAAGCAAAAGCACATGCCCTTGTGAATTTTTCTTTGCTGGTTTTGACTTCCTCTTTTTGCTGATTCAGCTCACGACTAAGAGTGGCAACTTTCGCTTCCCATTCAACTAATGTCTTGTCAATACATCTGACTTGTTAGCTTTTCAAAGTGCCACATAATCCTTGGTTAGGCTTTCAAGGTCATCTTTGAGGTGATCCATTTCTTTGATTACTTGATCTATTTCACCACTCTTAAGATAGGTATCCATCTCTAGTTGGCCATTTTCCCCCTTAAGACGAGAGATTTCTGTGACAAAGGATGCCTTTTCTCATTTGAACTCCTTCCTAAGTTGCTTGATCTCAGAAGGTAGCTCTTTTATTAGGATTTGTAGTATCCCAAAGTTAGGTGGTCGCAATAGGTCATTGATATGGCAGAGTCTCCATTCTTTGTATCCAGGAGTAGTGGGGCTTCCTCTCCAATCTCTTTCCATACGATGGACTTGCTTCCAAGCTTGGAAAACTAACTAGACTTTTGCTTTATAATTGGGCTCTCCATATTCAAAATCGCAATGTCCCAAGCCTTTGAAGAATGGAATGAATTGCTGGCACTAGAATTGATGTAATACCAATAAAGGAGTATAACTGGTACTTCCCCATAATCCCAAGAGCGGTTCACAAATATAGTCTCTATATCTATACATAATCGAGTGAGGGAACTTCCATGAGGCTCTCCATGTAATTTCTTCCTCCTTAATGTTTCATAATTCCTAAACCCAATACTTTTCTATCTTATCTTAATGACATTCTTCCTTTAATGCCATGGAAAGAGGGCCGAACTTGAAGAAGAAATTTTGCTTGGCTCTCTCTTTCCTAGCACAGAGATGACCTAGGAGCCATTTTTGGAGCAATGAGGCACACTCGATAAACCTTTCTATTCTCGTTCTTTTACAAAAGCTGAGGGCATGGATGGTTTTGGTGATAATGGCAGAAGTAAGTTTAATTCTGCAACATAGGCGGGAAAAGAAATTTGTGACTACTGCCACTACATAACCCAAAGTCTTTGGGAATATAACGAGTCTGCAAATTGCCAGAGCATAGACATCTTGAGCTTTTTTTTTATCATAAAGATATACCATGGCCTCTTTCAAGTTGGCCCAAGAGATGCATTCGTTACTTCCTTTTACCTTGACATGGCTATCAACCCATGCTCTGTGGCCCTAAGAACTTGCTTCAACCTTTTCTTGAACGAAGGAGGCATTAGCGCTTTGTAGTAAATCTGGTCTAACTTGGCCTTTTCTATGTCAAGTAGAGTTATGTCTTTCTCAATGGTAGGGACTAGATCTTGTTGGTTGAAGGTGAAACATCGGTACATCAGATTCTAAAACTGTGCCATTGCTCATAACAAGCCATCATCCAACTAAACTCAAAGTAAGAGAGCTATATCCCTGAACTTTTAAGTGAAGGCTTCTTTCTCGTTGCTGTCCCAAATATGCTTTAGTTCCCAACAATTATTCTTGCGAAAACCAATCTTGACCTCTTCATGCATTTTTTAGATGTAATCAGGTTTTAAGATGTCCCCATCTTGACGTTGCTAACCTTCTGACCATGTTCTAACATTTTTAAAGGACTTAATAGTGGAGATGAGTTTTTGCTCCATAAATGATGTCCCTTACTCCCCAAAATGATGATAGTGATGATAGTAATGATGAGATGATGCATGTGCCAAGAAACAAAATGAAGGGAAAATGAGTTAGTGAAACTTCTAAGAGACAAATGTAAGAAATTAAAGAATTTAAGAACATTAGAGAAAAAAATTCATTACATGTTTCGACCAAGGTGGTGAGATGATAAACGGGTAGTGTATCAACATGTCTGGATGCAACTTGCCCTTGTGAGGTGATATAATATCTTATTTTGATAGAAAAATAACCAATCGGTAGTAATATTCGTTTATCACCACCAGTGTGGATGCACGTTAAGTCGTGACTTGGACAACATAACAGTTTACAGCATAAGACATTATGGATGATAGTTTTTGCTCATCATCACCTATTTATTCAAAGGTTAGCTGTCGTTTAGGTAGCACGATGGCATACCTTTATAAATGATAAAAAAATACAGGTGTGGGTGATGATTGTACACTCATTATCACTTGCCTAATTATGGTAATTGGGAGTAAAGGTTACGAATGTTTCCCAGATTGGCCTTATTCCCTAGGTGTTCTAGCAACATTCTAGTATGGTTTCACATGGTTTAGTTCATACGGCTCATTATATAAGGTTTAAGTTTATGGCTAAATAGGTATCCAAATCGCTCCACCATCCGGTAAGGATAGTCAAGGCACCCCAATCATAGGCCCAACATGGGTTTGGTGGAACAGGTTCAATCTGATAGATGTATTTCCCATGCAAATGCAGAGGGTTACTCATGAGAGACATAGGCAATTTATATTTGAGAAATTATTGTTATGCCTATGTGGAGGGTTACTCACGAAGGTGAATAACTCACTTCCTCTTAATGAATGGATTATAACCTTGCCATGGAGTTTGGCAGGACTCTAATGCACTTGCAGGTGCATGGTGTGTGATGGGGAAACAGTAAAAACTTTTTGCTTACTCCTATATTACCGTTCTTATTAAACTAATGATTATTCAAAAATAAGAGAATCTTGACAATCATGCCGAACAAAAGATTAATTGACAAAATGAAAAAAAAGATCATAGTTAAATAATGACCAAAGATCAAAGGAACTAAGAACCTAGTAAGACACAGCTAGTTATTGGCCTAACTCTCTATACAATCCCTAGTGGAGTCACCAAGCTATCACAACGTGCCTCGAGGTGGATCCTTAAGGATGAGTAGGTGCATTCGACTTAAAACATTCTTCTGACTAGGACATGTCTTTTTAACCGAGACTTTTCCTTTGTGACATGATGAGAACGAGAAAGTATGGATCCTTGACCATAATGAAATCGCTCATCTCATTGGTTTTGGGTGACCATAATGAAATGGCCAATGCTTGGAGTTGCCATTGATCATTTTAGGCTAGGCATGATCAGATGCCTATTGAAACCTATGTCTTAAGTCACAAAACTCGAAACATCAATCTCGTGGTTTACGTAGTACAAAGATTTGCTATTTGAGTTTGGGAGTTGGTTTCGCATAATATGGCATAAACCTCTTCATGATGCCCGAAATCTTAGTTTCAATTCTTTCGATCTTAACTCATCACTATTTTGATATTAGCCCCATTTAATGCATGAATTTTATAAAAATACAAATCCAGGTTTTGATGAAAAGATTTAATCTCATATATGCCCTGAAGAGATGGAGAATATAGAGATTTTCAATAAAAATAACCTCTAGATTTTACTTTGAAAAGTGAAATATTCCACTTTGGGCACTAGAGAGATACCCATGTGGAACATTACCTTTAATTTCACTTGAAATTATTTGAAAACATGAATGAAAATAATCATCACAAGGAAATTACGTTAGTAAGGCAATGAATGAACTAGCATAACATGGACCATTCAATGTAATGATAAAGAGAAAGGATGGACTATTGAAATTTATCTTGCAATTAAAATTGATTATCTGGGAATATCTGAATCGACAATTTTTAAGATGCATTTGGGTTCTTTGATTGAATGAGGTTTATTTTATTTTTTTCTTTTTCTAAAAAATGGGTTTGACTCTTAACACATTCATGGTAGTTCAAGAAAGAGAAAATTTTAATTGTAATTGAAAGATAGGGTTGGAATATTCCCTCAAAAAGAGGGGGTTGGAGTATCCCTAAAAGTGACATGTCTAACACCTTTTAGAGAAATCAAGTTGGAAAATTTAAGATTACAAAACTTTGTGATTTAGAAAATGAGTGAGCATTTTGACGATTTTTGGCAAAAGGAATTATTGTGAATGAGGATGGTAAAGATGTAAAAAAAATTATTAGTGCCTTGATACAAGCCTAAGGGAGGTCAAAGCATGCTCTCAAGGCTGATCGGGGTTATATGGTGACATTCGAATGTCTCGAGACGAAGTTTAGGAAAACAACTCAATTTTGACCATAACTGAAAATAAGGGATAGCATCATGCTATCCCACTTTTTATATTTATTCTAAATTGATTTGAAGGCTTCAGAGAGTGGACAAGATATCGTTAGAAGGGTAATTCGACAAGTACCAATCTAAAAATATTCTCAATATCCCAAAAAACCACTTTCCATGGGAATAAATTTTCAAGTTTGGACTAATTATGCTACTGGCAGAGCATACGAGGGACAGGGTGTGTAAAAATTTAAAAAATCATCCTAGACTTGTTCAGTATCAAAAAATTGCAAACAACACCTTTCTAAAAAGGGAATTTCATGAATCTTTTAGGAAAAATGTTTGAAGGATTTGGAAAAATCATTTAGTGGGTCCAAACGGCTCAATCAGAATGCATGTTGCTGATTCCAAGGGTTCTAAGCAATTTGGGTTTAAAAATCATAACTTCTCATTCGGAATGATCTGGGGATGAATAAGACATTGTCTTAAAGATAATTTGATGCACTTTTAGAGAAAAATATCAGAAAATTCATGAAAAATCTTTTGGGATTTTAAAATGATTTTTTAGTTTGCAACAGTTGTATTGCTAGCAAGGGACAAAGCAAAGCAGGAGATATATTTTTTATTTTTCTTTGTGTTTTCATGTCCAAACTCAACTCATTGACATTTGAACATCCATAACCAAAGGGAAAGAGTGGCATGAGCATCATGAACTCATTTGCATAGCCCCGAAGTAGTTTGGGATGATGAAATAGCCTGTTGATCATACCACTTAAAATTTTGACTTAAAAACAAGGCACAAACATTTTGGGAACAATTGCAGGGCCATTTCTGTTGGATTATCAGAAGTTTTGAGTTCATTGAATAAAGATTCCAAATCTGAAAAACTTAATTTTTCCTAAGATTTTTTTTTCATTTTTGGCTTGGGGAGGTTTTGAAAATCAATTTTTTTTTAAATAGCCATCAAACATGCACTTAGACAAAGAGAAGACAACAAATATACAAGGGGATGCATGTAACATGAATGGGGATGCTAACTTTACCAATAGTCTTGACAAAGAAAATATTATACACGAATCGTATGAAGTGAAGCATGCGAAATATGATAATGATTCATGACAAAATGCAAGCTAACATATAAAGATCCTCGAAATATGCTAGGCTAAGGATTTAGGCATGGATTGAACATAACATGATGCCTGGATATGGCATAAAATGCATGAACAAGAGCTATTGAAAATAATGAGGATGAAATAAGGCACTTTGCACGTTAAAAGGGGCATTAAGGCATCCAAATCCTAAGCTACCATAACCAAAGGCCATAATAATGCTTCAAAATCCTAAGAAGGTGATGGAAGCATGGTAAGCTCACTAAAATGATAAAGATGCTAAAAAATAGGAAATGAAAGTGATTGAGTAGGAAGTTATACCAACAAAGCTTCAATTTTGGTCAAGTGGTTGGAGCAGTAGAGATGGCCTATATTTCCCTCTTTCCTCATTGTTAATTAGCAAGAAATGAGAGAAAAAAATGAAGTTTTGGTTCTAGTATGAGTGAGGAAGAATTTTTAGAATGTATAGTGGCTAGCAGTGAGTGTTTGGGGCTGTTTTTTTATGCTAAGTGAAGGGCTACAGGATTCTAATTTTTTATGTGTGAATGAGTTACGAGAGCTAAAACAAGTTGGAATCTCCCCTTCCTTTTTTTTAACTTAAGATATTAATAGCCTATTTATACCAGTGCTTTGGATCTATATTGGAGGTGTTTTTACTCATTTCTCAAGGGAACAAAGTTGTGAACATAGATGGCTATAAGGTGGCTGTAGGAAGCAACTTGCTGCCAATATGATGGACATAGGCTGGTTGGTTTGATTATTAAAATCAGATACTAGCAAGTTGGGTGGTTGATGGTGATCTTTGTGAACAAACAAGGGATGAATAAGGTGATCACATGACATTGACCCTTTATGATCTAATTTAGACTTCAAAAAAATGTTTTGATTAATTCATAAGTCGAAATTCATAATTTGATATGGGTTTTGATCTTTTCTAATGCAAGAACGAGTTAAAATCAAGCTTTGGATCAATGGTGGACAAGTTAAAAATGCCCCGATCATAGAAAATAGCTTGCATGTATGGATATATTAAAGAATGTATCGATACATTTGGCCTAACAAACCTCGAATGTATTGATTCATTGAACATTGTATCGATACAATGAAACAATGTATCAGTACAATGAAACATTGTATCAACACATGTTAATATGTATCGATACATTTACTTTACAAAATGCACGTTTCGGTTTTGGCATGGCCTAGTATCGATGGATGATTTCGTGTACCGATACATTTACTTATGTATCAATACGTTTACACATTGTATCAATACAAATGGGGACATTTCAAATTTTTGGATTGTTTGAGTATTGTATCGATACATGAGAACCATGTATCAATTCATTCAGGCAAAATTATGAATTTTCCCATGTGTTTTGTCCTCGAACACCTAGAACTATGTCCTTTGATGCCACATCTTTGCATTTCTCTTTAATATGATCCATAGGCATTCTTGACCTCTTTAAAAATACCTTTTCATCAGGTGCTGATCATCGTCCCCTTTCACGTCCATGCCCCAAGTTGCTAAAAATTAGCCTGGATAAAATAAGGTGTCACAGTTCCTTAAATAAGAACTCAAATTGATCTTATCACGGTAACTTATGACAATCAACATTCTTATAACTTTGGTTCTAATCAATAGGATTTATTACGGTTAAGTCCTTTTTACTCGATTTTGAAAATAATCTTAGGGATCTAATTCCATCCAATCGAGTTTTAGGTTATGTTTTCAGCCTAAGGTTTGCATTACTTTGGCTTTCCATTAAAAGCTTTTCTTTCACCATTTTCTTTAGAATCATAATTTGACTTTCAAATGAGACAAATAAGGATTCTTTGAACAATCTTAATTCTTTTTGATATTAAGCACCATAGTTCACCTCTTTGTCATGCATGATATTAACACTTTGGTTTCACAAGTAAATCATTTCTTTTCAATATTTTCCTTGTAATCAAAGTTCATACGTTAAATGAGACAAGCAAGCATCCTTGTAACAATCTCTATTTTTTTCATGATTAGGCACTATAAACATATTTTCAATGGGATAAATGATATAGATGCATTGGCTTTGCAAGAAAATCTTTTCTTTCCATTATTTTGCTTAGAATCAACGTTTATCCCTTAAATGAAACAAACATGGATTCTCACAATAATTTCCACTCATTTCATGATGTTCTCCTAATTGTCATAAATGTTTTGATCCTTTGATTTCATAATAAAATGTCTTTCTCCCATCATATTCCTTAAAATCAAAGTTCATCTTTTAAATGAGACAAGCATGGATTCTCATAACAGTATCCATCCTTTCCATGTTTAGGCACCATAAATATGTTCTTTGCATTGCCATACACGATCTTGATGCTTTGGTTTTGCTAGAAAACCTTTTTTGTCCACCATTTTCCTTATAATCGAATTTCATATCATAAATTAAACAAACATCGATTCTCTTAGCAATCTCCATTCTTTTCTTGATTAAGCACCATAAACACATTTTCCTTATTGCCATTCATGATATTGTTGCTTTGGTTTCATAAGAAAAGCTTATTTTTGGCCATTTTCCTTTGAATCAAAGTTTGTCTATCAAATGAGACAAACAATGATTCTTGTAACAATCTATGTTCTTTCAATCATTAGGCACCATTAGCATGTTCTCCCTACTAAGATACATGATAGTAAGGCTTTGGTTTTACAAGAAAAGCTTTTCTTTCTACCAATTTCCTTAAAACAAAAGTTCATCTGTTAAATGAGACAAACTAGGATTCTAATAATAATCTCTATTTTTTCCATGATTGGGCACCATAATCACATTCTCCCTATTTGGATACATTATATTGATGCTTTGGATTCATAAGAAAAGTCTTCCTTTTGATTATATTCCTTAGAATCAAAGTTTGTCTCCTAAATAAGATAAATAAGTATTTTCTTAACAATCTCCATTATTTTTGTGATTAGCCATCATAAATATGTACTTTACATTGTCATATAGAAATTGAAGCTTTGGTTTCATAATAAAAGCTTTTCTTTCTACCATTTTCTTTAGAGTCAATGTTCGTTTGTCAAATAAGATGAATAGGAATTCTTTTAAATAATCTCTATGCTTTTCATGATTGGACACCATAAACATTCTTTCCCTATTAGGATACATGAAATTGATGCTTTGATTTAGCTATTCCATTATTTTCATTAGAATCAAAATTCAACTCTTAAATGAGAAAAACATGGATTTTGTTAACAATCTCCATTCTTCTCTCAATTAGGTAGCATAAACACATTCTTCTCTTCATCAAACATGATGATTTAGCTTCGCAAGAAAAGTGTTACTTTCCATAATTTTCCTTAGAATAAAAGTTTGTTTATCAAATAAGATAAACAAGGATTCCTATAATAATCTCTGCTCTTTTCATGATTAGGCCCCATAAACACGTTCTCCTCTTAGAGATACATGATATTGATGCTTTGGCTTTACAAGAAAAGCTTTTCTTTCCACCCATTTCCTTAGAATCAAAGTTCATCGCTTAAGACAAACATGGATTTTCATAATAATCTCCATCTATTTCATGTTTAGGCACCACAAACATGTTCTCTCGTTGTCATGCACATTATTACTGCTTTGATTTCTCGAGAAAAACTTCTCCTTCCACCATATTCCTTAGAATCAAAGTTCATCTCTCAAATAAGACAAGCATGGTTTTTCATAACAATCTCTATTCTTTTCATGATTAAGCATCATAAACATGTTCTCCTTAATGCCATACATGATATTAATGCCCTTGTTTCCAGGAAAAGCTTTTCAATCCACCATATTCCTTAGAATTAAATTTGTCTTTTAAATAAGATAAACTTAAATTCTTTTGATAGTCTCCATTCTATTTATACTCATGCAAAATAGGCATATTCTCCTCTTTGTCATATGCGATACTAATGCTTTGATTTTGCATGAAAAGATTTTCTTTACACAATTTCCTGTAGCATTAAAGCTTGACTCTCAAATGAGACAAATAAGGATTCTTTGAATGATATCTATTCTTTTGGGGATTAGGCACCATGGTTCTCCTCTTTGTCATACATGGTATTAATGCATTGGTTTCATAAGTAAAACTTTTCTTTCCATCATTTTCCTTAGAATTAAAGTTTGCCTGTCAAATAAAACAAACAAGGATTCTTATAATAATCTTCATTCTTTTCATGATTAGGCACTACAAACAAGTTCTCCTCCCTAGGATACATGATATTGATGCTTTGGATTTGCAAGAAAAACTTTTTTTCACTATTTTTCTTAGAATCAATGTTCGTCCCTTAAAGGAGACAAACATGGATTCTCATAATAATCTCCATTCATTTCATGATTAGGCACCACAAACACGTTCTCCTTATAGTCATAAACGTTACTGATCCTTTGATTTCGCAATAAAAGATTTCCCTCCCACCAATTCCTTAGAATCAAAGTTCATCTCTTAAATGAGACAAACATGGATTCTCATAGCAATCTCCATTCTTTTCTTGATTAGGTACTATAAATATGTTTTTCCTATTACATACATGATATAGATGCTAGGGTTCCACAAGGAATAATTTTCTGTGTATCATTTTCCTTATAATCAAAGGTCATCTCACTAATAAGACAAACACAAATTCTTATAGTAATCTCCCTTCTTTTCATAATTAGGCACCACAAACACATTCTCTTCATTGCCATACATGATATTAATGCTTTGATTTTGCAAGAATAACTTTTCCCCTAGCATTTTCCTTGGAATTAAAGTTTGTCCATCTAATAAGACAAATAATGATTCTTATAATAATCTCTATTCTTTCCACGATTAGGCACCTCAAATCTTCCCATTGGGATAAATGATGCTGATGCTTTGGTTTCATAAGAAAAGCTTTTCTTTCAACCATTTTCCTTAGAATCAAAATGTGTCCATCAAATAAGATAAACAAGGAGTTTTGTAATAATCTATGTTCTTTCCATGATTGGGTAGCATAAACATGTTCTATTCACTAGGATACATGATATTCATCCATTTGATTTTCAAGAAAAGGCTTTCTTTCCACCATTTTCCTTAGAACCAATATTCGTCTCTCAAATGAGATGAACAAGGATTCTCTTAACAATATTTACTCTTTTCATAATTAGCCACCATAAGCACGTTCTCCACATCGTCATACACAATATTAAAGCAAGAAAGAATTTTTTACTATTTTTTTTGAATCAAAGATTATCTTTTAAATAAGACAAACAAGGATTATCTTAACAATCTCCATTTTTTTTCTAAATTAGGCACTTAAACCTATTATTCTCTTCATCATTCAATATATTGATGTTTTCATTTCATAATAAAAGCTTTTCTTCCCATCATTGTCCTTAGAATCAAAGTTCGTCCCTTAGATGAGATGAACATGGAATCTCATAATAGTCTTTACCTTTTTCATGATTAGGCTATGAAAACACATTTTCCTTATTGGGATGCTTGATATCGATGCCTTGATTTTACAAGAGAAGCTTTTTTTTTTCACCATTTTCCTTAGCATTAAAGTTCATCCTGCAAATGAGACATACATGGATTCCTGTAATAATCTGCATTTTTTTCTTCATTGGGCTACAACAACATGTTCTCATCATCGGGATACATAATATTGGTGTTTTAGTTTTGCAAGAAAAGCTTTATTTTCCATTTGTCCCTTAAAAGAGATGAACATGGATTCTTATAATATCTTATTGTTTTTTATCCATTCTCCACATTAGGATGCATGATATTAATACTTTGGTTTTGCAAGAAAAGCTTTTCTTTCTACCATTTTTCGTTAAAACCAAAGTTCATCCCATAGAAGAAACAAACATGGATTCTCATAATGATCTCTATTCTTTTCATGATTAAGCTACAAAAACACATTTTCTCACTAAGATGCATAATATTAATGCTTTGATTTCAGAAGAAAAACTTTTCTACACACCATTTTGCTTAGAGTTAAGGTTTATCCCTCATATAAGATAAACATGGATTCTTAAAATAATTTCCTTTTTTTTCACGATTGGGCTATAAAAATACATTCTTCTCATTACGATGCTAGATATTGATGCTTTGGTTCCACAAGAAAATTTTTTTCCACCATTTTTCTTATATCAAACTCTATCCCTCAAATAAGAAGAACATGGATTCTCGTAATAATCTCCAGTCTTTTCATAATCGGGCTATAAATATGCATTCTCTTCATTAGGTTGTATTATATTGATGCTTTGGTTTCATAAGAAAAGCTTTTCATTCCACTATTTTCTTGAGAATCAAAGCTCATCCTTTAAATGAGACAAGCATGGATTCTTATAATAATAGCCATTCTTTTCATAATTGGGCTATAAAAACACATTCTCCTTATTGGGATGCTCAATATTGATGCTTTGGTTTTGCAAGAAAAGCTTTTCTTTCCATCATTTTCCTTAGAATCAAAGTTCATCCCTTAGACAAGACAAAAATGGATTTTCATAATAATCTCCATTTTTTTCTTGATTAACTATAGAAAGACATTCTCGTCATTGGGATACATGATATTGATGCTTTGGTTTCACATGAAAAGCTTTTCTTTCTGCCATTTTCTTTAAAATCAAAGCTTATCCCTCAAATAAGATGAACATGGATTCTCGTAATAATCGCCACTCTTTTCATGATTCTATATGAAAACACCTTTTTATCATAAGGATACATTACACTGATGCTTTGGTTTCACCATAAATGCTTTTTTGTCCATCATTTTCCTTATAATCAAGGTTTATCCTTTAAATGAGATAAACATGGATTCTCATAATAATCTTAATTCTTTTCTTGATTTGGTTACAAAAGCACTTTCTTCTCATTGAAATACATGATGGTAATGCTTTGGCTTCTTAAGAAAATCTTTTTTCCCACCATTTTCCTTAGAATCAAAGTTCATCCCTCATTTGAGATAAACATGGATTTTCATAATAATCTCTATTCTTTTGTTATTGGACTATAAAAAGACATCCTTCTTACTAGTATCACGACATTGATGCTTTGGTTTTGCAAGAAAAGTTTTCATTCCACCATTTTCCTTAAATCAAATCTCATCCTTCAAATTAGATGAACTTGGATTCTTGTAATAACCTCCATTTTTCTGCAATTAGGCTGCAAAAAGACATTCTCTTTATTAAAATTCATTATGTTGACACTTTGGTTTCCCAAAAAAAGCTTTTTTTTCCACCATTTTCCTCGGAGTCAAAGTTTATCCCTCAGATGAGTTGAACATGGATTCTCATAATGATCTCCAATCTTTTCATGATTAGGTTGTGAAAACATGTTTTTATCATTGGGATACATGATATTGATGCTTTTTTTCATCAAAAATACATTTCTTTCTGCCATTTTCCTTAGAATCAAAGTTCATCCCTAAGATGAGATGAACATGGATTCTCATAACAATCTCTATTCTTTTCATGATTGGGCTGAAAAACATATTATCCTCATTAGGATGCATGGTGTTGATGCTTTGATTACACAAAAAAGGTTTTTTTTTTCCTTTATTTTACTTAGAATCAAAGTTTATCCCTTAAATGAGACAAACTTGGATTTTTTTTATAATAATCTCAATTCTTTTCATGATTGGATGATAAAACCATGTTCTCATCATTGTGATGCACAATATTAATGCTTTGGTTTCATAAGAAAAACATTTTTTTTTTGTGATTTTCCTTAGGATCAAAGCTCATCTCTCAAAAAGGAAGAATATAGATTCTTGTAATAATCTCTATTCTTTCACAATTGGGCTATAAAAACACACTCTCTTTATTATGATGCAAGATATTAAAGCTTTGGTTTCGTAGGAAAAGCTTTTGCTACCACCATTTTCCTTAGAGTCAAAGTTTGTCCTTCAGATGAGATAAACATGGATTCTCATCATAATCTCATTTTTTTTCATGATTGGACTATAAAAACAATTTCTTCTCATTAAGATGCATAATGTTGATGCTTTGGCTTAGCAAAAAATGTTTTTTTCCATTATTCTCCTTAAAATTAATGTTTATCCCTTAGATGAGACAAACATGGATTCTCGTAATAATCTCTTTTTTTTCATGATTAGGCTATAAAAACACATCATCCTTATTAAAATGCCCAATATTGATTCTTTAGTTTTGCAAGAATAGCTCTTCTTTTCACCATTTTCCTTAGAATTAAAGTTCATCCTTTAGATAAGGCAATAACGGATTCTTGCTTTAAAATTAGGGTACATGATATTGATGCTTTGGTTTTGTAAGAAAAGCATTTATTTCCACTATTCGCTTTAAAATTAAAGTTCGTCTTTCAAATAAGATGAAAATGAATTCCCACAATGATCTCCATTATTTTCCTAATTAGGCTATAAAAACAAATTCTCTACATTGGGATACACGATATTGATAAATTGGTTACAAGAAATGCCATTTTCCTTAGAATCAAGGTTCATCCCTTAGAAGAGATATGCATGGATTCTCATAGCAATCTCAATTATTTTCTTGATTGGCCACAAAAACACCTTCTTCTCATTGAAATACATGATATTGATGCTTCGGTTTAGCAATATATGCTTTTTTTCCTAGCATTTTTCTTAAAATCACAGTTCATCCCTTAGATGAGATGAACATGGATTTTCATAATAATCTCCATTTTTTTCATTATTAGGCTATGAAAAGACGTTCTCCTCGCTGGGACACATGAATTATTGCTTTGGTTTCATAAGAAAAGCTCTTCTTTCCACCATTTTCCCTATAATTAAAGTTTATCGCTTAAATGGGACTATCATGGGTTCTCATAATAATCTCCATTATTTTCATAATTGGGATGCAAAAACACATTCTGGTCATTAGGATGCATAATACTGATGCTTTGGTTTCACAAAAAAGCTTTTTTGTCCACTGTTTTCCTCAGAATCAAAGTTTGTCCCTTAGATTAAATGAACAAGGATTCTCATAATAATATTTAATTTTTTAACGATTGGGCTACAAAAACATGTTTTTGCAATTAGGACTCATGATAATGACACTTTGGTTTCGCAAGAAAAGCATTTTTTCCCACTATTTTCCTTAAAATCAAAGTTCATCCCTCAGATGAGACGAACATGGATTCTCATAATAATCTTCATTCCATTGATGAGACGAACATGGATACTCATTAGGATTGATGCTTTGGCTTCATAAGAAAAGCTTTTCTTTCCACTATTTTTCTTATAATTAAAGTTTGTCCCTCATTTGAGACAAAAATGGATTCTCATAGTAATCTCCATTTTTTCATGATTGGGCTATAAAAACACATTCTCTTCATTTGGATGCTCACTATTACTTTAGTTTTCCAAGAAATGCTTTTCTTTTCACTATTTTCCTTAGAATCAATATTCATCCCACAAATGAGATGAAGATTGATTGTCATAATAATCTCTATCTTTCTTAACTTTGCTATAAAAACACATTCTTGTCATTGGGATACACGATATTGATGCTTTGATTTCATAAGAAAAGCTTTTCTTTCCATCATTTTCCTTAGAATTAAAGTTCATCCTTCAAAGGAGACAAACATAAATTCTCATAGCAATCTCCATTCTTTCCATGAGTAGGCTACAAAAGCAAATTCTCCTCAATAGGATACATGATATTAATGCTTTGGTTTCGCAGGAAATGCTTTTTTTCCACCGTTTTCCTTAGAATCAAAGTTTATCCCTTAAAAAAGGTGAACGTGGGTATTCATCATAATCTATATTCTTTCCATGATTAGGCTGCAAAAGGATGTTCTCCTCAGAGGATACACGACATTAATGCTTTATTTTTGTAAGAAAAGCTTTTCCTTTTATAATTTTTCTTAGAATCAATGTTCATCCCTCAAATGGGAGGAACATAGATTCTCAAAATAATCTCCCTTTTTTTCATGATTAGGCTATGAAAACACATTCTCCTTGCTAAGATGCATGATGTTGATGCTTTGGATTCATGCTTTTCTTTCCATCATTTTCCTTTGAATCAAAGTTTATCACTTAGACAAGACAAACATGGATTCTTGCAATAATTTTCATTCTTTTTTGGATTGGGCTATAAAAAGATGTTTTTATCATTAGCATACATGACATTGACGCTTTGGTTTTGCAAGAAAAACTTTTCTTTTGACTATTTTCTTTAGAATCAAAGTTTATCCCTCAAATGAGATGAACAAAGATTTATAGAATAAGCTTCATTTTTTTTATGATTGAGATGCAAAAACAAAATTTTCTCATTTAGATACACAAGATTAATCTTTGGTTCTATAGGAGATGTTTTTTTGTGCACCATGCACCTTAAAATCAAAGTTTGTCCATCAAAAAAGATAACATGGATTCCCGTAATAACCTCCATTCCTTTCATGATTGGATATTAAAAAGATGTTCTCCTCATTAGGATACATGAAATTGATCTTTTCTTTAGCAAGAAAAACTTTTCCTTCTACCACTTTCCTTATAATAAAAGGTTATGCCATAAATTGGACAAAAATGGATTCTCTAATAATCTTCATTATTTTCATGATTGGGCTGCAAGAAAACATTCATTTTATTTGGACGAGTGATATTGATGCTTTGGTTTCATAAGAAAAGCTTTTTATTCCATTATTTTCCTTAGAATCAAAGTTTGTCCCTCAGTTGATATGAACATGGATTCTCATAATAGTCTCCATTCTTTTCATGATTGGGCTACAAAATCACATTCTCCTTAAGATGCACAATATTTATGCTTTGGTTTTACAAGAAAAGCTTTTCTTTCCACCACTTTCATTAGAATAAATGGTCGTCTCTTAAATGAGATGAACATGGATTCCCATAATAATATCCATTTATTTCATGATTGAGTACAAAAAAACATTCTTTTCATTAGGATGCAAGATATTGATGCTTTAGTTTTTTAAGAAAAGCTTTTCTTTCCACTATTTTCCTTAGAATTAAAATTTGACCCTTAAAAGAGACAAACATAGATTCTTATAATAATCAACATTATTTTCTTGATTAGGCTACAAAAATACGTTCTCGGCATTTGGACTGTAAGAAAAGCTTTTTTCAACCATTTTCCCTTGAATCAATGTTTATCTTTCAGATGAGACGAACATGGATTCTTGTAATAATTTCCAACCTTTTCATGATTGTGCTATAAAAGCACATTCTCCTCATCATGATGCTCAATATTGATGCTTTAGTTTTACAAGAAAAGCATTTCTTCCCACCATTTTCCTTAGAATCAAAGTTTGTCCCCTAGATGAGATGAACATGAATTCTTGTAACAATCTTCATTCCTTAGAATCAAAGTTCATGATTGGGCTATAAGAACGCATTCTTCGCATTAGGATTGATGCTTTGGCTTCAGAAGAAAAGCTTTTTTTGCCACTATTTTCCTTAAAATCATAATTCATCCCTCATATGAGAACAACATAGACTCTCATAGTAATTTCCATTTTTTTTTGTGATTGGGCTCTAAAAACACATTTTCCTCATTTGGATGCTCACTATTAGGGTTTTGGTTTTGCAAGAAATGCCTTTTTTTCCACTATTTTCCTTGGAATCAATATTCATCCCTCAATGAGACAAAGATGGATTGCCACAGTAACCTCTATTTTTCCTTAACTGGGCTATAAAAACATGTTCTTGTCATTGGGATACCTGATATTGATGCTTTGATTTCACAAGAAAAGCTTTTCTTTCCACTATTTTCCTTAGAATCAAAGTTCATCATTCAAATGAAACGAACATAGATTCTTGTGATAATGTCCATTCTATTCATGAGTAAGCTACAAGAGCAAATTCTTCTCAATGGTATGCATGATATTAATGCTTTGGTTTCACAGGAAATGCTTTTTTCCACCATTTTCCTTAGTCTCAAAGTTCAGCCCTAAAAAAAATGAACATGGATACTCATAATAATCTCTATTCTTCTCATGATTAGGCTACAAAAAGATGTTATCTTCAGAGGATATATGACATTGATGCTTTGGTTTCGTAAGAAGAGCTTTTCCTTCTACCATTTTCCACAGAATCAGTGTTCATCCTTCAAATGGGAGAAACATAGATTCTCATGATAATTTTCGTTGTTTTCATGATTAGGCTACAAAAACACATTTTTTGCGCTAGGATGCATGATAATGATGCTTTGGATTTGCAAGAAATGCTTTTTTTCCACCTTTTTCCTTCAGATCAAAGTTCATCCCTCAGATGAGACAAACATGGATTTTCATAATAATCTTAAATCTTTTTTTGGATTGGGCTACAAAAACATGTTCTTATTATTGGCATACATGATATTAATGTTTTGGTTTTGCAAGAAAAACTTTTTTTCCACCATTTTCCTTAGAATCAAAGTTCATCCCTTAAATGAGATGAACAAAGATTTGCAAAATAATCTGTATTCTTTTCATGATTAGACTACAAAAAAAATGCTTATCATTGGGATACACGAGATTAATCTTTGGTTTTGTAGGAAATGCTTTTTTATGCACCATGTACCTTAGAATCAAAGTTTATTCATAAAAAGGACAAATATGGATTCTCGTAATAATTTTTATTTTTTTCATGATTGGACTATAAAAAGATATTCTTTACATTAGAATACTAGCCATTAATGCTTTGGTTTTGTAAGAAAGACTTTTCCTTTTATAATTATCCTTATAATCAAAACTCATCCCACAAACTGGGCAAACATGGATTCTCTAATAATCTTCATTTTTTTCATGATTGGGCTATAAAAAACATTCATCTTATTTGGATGCATGATATTGATGCTTTGGTTTCACAAGAAAAGCTTTTTATTCCACTGTTTTCCTTAGGATCAAAATTCATCCCTTAGATGATATGAACATGGATTCTTGCAATAATATCCATTCTTTTCATGATTATGCTACAAAAACACTTTGTCCTTATTAGGATGCACGATATTAATGCATTGGCTTTGTAAGAAAAGCCTTTCTTTCCACCACTTTCATTAGAATCAATGTTCATTTTTCAAATAAGACGAACATGGATTCCTATAATAGTCTCCATTCCTTTTGTCATTTGAATACAGAAACACATTCTCCTCATTGGGATATAAGATATTGATGCTTTGGTTTTGTAAGAAAAGTTATTTTTTCCACCATTTTCTTGAGAACCAAAGTTTGTCCCTCAAATGAGATGAACATGGATTCTCATAATAATCAGCATTATTTTCATGATTCGGCTACAAAAACATGTTCCCAACATTAGGATACATGTTATTAATGCTTTGATTTTGCAAGAAAGGCTTTTCCTTTTATCATTTCCTTAGAATCAAAGTTTGTCTCTCGAATGAGATGAACATGGATTCTTATAATAATATCCAATCTTTTCATGATTACACTGTAAAAGCACATTCTCTTCATTATGATGCTCGATATTGATGCTTTGGTTTTACAAGAAAAGCATTTCTTTCTATTATTTTCCTTAGAATTAAAGTTTATCCCTTAGATGAGATGAACATAAGTTCTCATAATAATCTCCTTTCTTTTCATGAATGGGCTACAAAAACACATTCTCTTCATTAGGATTAATGCTTTGGCTTCAGAGGAAAAGCTTTTCTTTCCACCATTTTTCTTAAAATCAAAGTTTGTGGCTTATATGAGATGAACATGGATTTTCATAGTGATCTCAATTTTTCGTGATTAGGCTATAAAAATACATTTTCCTCATTTGGATGTTCACTATTAGGGCTTTAATTTTGCAAGATATGCTTTTCCTTCCATTATTTTTCGTAGAATCAATATTCATTCTACGGATAAGATGAAGATGGATTGTTATAATAATCTCCTTTTTGTTTCTTAATTGGGCTACAAAAACACATCTTTGTTATTGGGGTATATGATATTAATGCTTTTATTTCATAAGAAAAGCTTTTTTCTCACCATTTTCCTTAGAATCAAAGTTTTTCCTTCAAATGAGGCGAGCAAAAATTCTTGTAATAATCTCCATTCTTTTCAAATGTAGGCAACAAAAGCAAATTCTCTTCAATGAGATGCATGATATTAATGCTTTGGTTTCACAGGAAATGCTTTTTTTTTGCCATTTTCCTTAGAATCAAAGCTCATCCTTCAAATGAGACGAGCCAAAATTCTTGTAATAATCTCTATTCTTTTCATGAGTAGGCTACAAAAGCAAATTCTCTTTAATGAGATACATGATATTAATGCTATGGTTTTATAGGAAATGCTGTTTTTTGCCATTTTCCTTAGAATCAAAGCTCATCCCTTTAAAAAAATGAACATGGATACTCACAATAATCTCTATTTTTTTCATGATTGGGCTACAAAATGATGTTTTCCTCAGAAAATACATGACATTGTTGCTTTGGTTTCTCAAAAAAAACCTTTTCTTCTACTATTTTCCCTAAAATCAATGCATATCCTTTAAATAGGAGAACTTAGATTCTCATAATAATCTCCATTCTTTTCATGACAGGGTTGCAAAATCACATTCTCTTCGTTAGAGTGCATGATATTGATGCTTTGCATTCGTAAGAAATGCTTTTCTTTCCACTATTTTCCTTCAAATTAAAGTTTATCCCTCAGATAAGACAAACATGGATTCTCGCAATAATCTTCATTCTTTTCTGGATTAGGCTATAAAAACACGTTCTTTTCATTGGGATACATAATATTGATGCATTGGTTTCATAAGAAACTCTTTTCTTCCCACCATTTTCATAGAATCAAAGTTTATCCTTCAAATGAGACGAATATAGTTGGCATAATAATCTCTATTCTTTTCATGGTTGGGCCACAAAAAGAAATTCTCTTTATTGGGATGCATGAGATTGATCTTTGGTTTTACAAGAATGTTTTTTTTTTTTTTTTCGCTAGGTTCCTTAAAATCAAAGGTTTTCTATCAAAAAAGACAAACATGGATTCTCACAATAATCTCCATTATTTTTATGATTAGACTGTAAAAAGAAATTCTCCTTATTAGGGTATATGACATTGATGCTTTGGTTTTGTAAGAAAAACTTTTCCTTCTACCATTTTCCTTATAATCAAAGCTCATCCCTCAAATGGGACAAACATGGATTCTCTAAAATTCTTCATTCTTTTCCTCATTGGGCTATAAAAAAACATTCTTTTTATTTGAATGCATGATATTTATGCTTTGGTTTCGCCAGAAAAGCTTTTTATTCCATTATTCTCCTTAGAATCAAAATTTGTCTCAGATGACATGAACAAGAATTCTCATAATAATCTCCACCCTTTTCATGATTGAGTTACAAAAACACATTCTCCTTATTAGGATGCACAATATTGATGCTTTGGTTTTGTAAGAAAAGCTTTTCTTTCCACTACTTTGCTCATAATCAATTTTTGCCTCTAAAAAATGATGAACATGGATTCTTTCAATAGTCTCCATTCTTTTCATGATTGAATAAGAAAACACATTTTCCTTATTGAGATATAAGATATTGATGCATTGTTTTTGCAAGAAAAGCTTTTCTTTTCATCATTTTCCTTAGAATCAAAGTTTATCCCTCAAATTAGATGAATATGGATTCTTATAATAATCAGCATTATTTACATGATTGGGGTACAAAAGAACATTCTCCGGATGCACTTCATTAATGGTTTGATTTTGCAAGGAACGCTTATCCTTCCACCATTTTCCTTAGAGCCAAAGTTCATCTTTTAGATGAGACAAACATAGATTCTTGTAATAATTTCCAATCTTTTCATGATTGCACTAAAAAGCACATTCTCCTTATTACGATGCTCGATATTAATGCTTTGATTTCACAAGAAAAGCAATCTTTTCCACTATTTTCTTTAAAATCAAAGTTCATTTCTCAGATGAGATGAACTGGGTTCTCGTAATAATATCTATTCTCCTCATTAAGCTTGATGAGGTTAACAAGGAGTTCTCATAAAAATCTCTATTCTTCTCACAAGTGGGTTATAAAAACACATTCTCCTTATTAGGATTGATGCTTTGGCTTCAGAAGAAAAGCTTTTCTTTCCACCATTTTCTTTAGAATAAATGTTTGTCCCTTATATGAGATGAACATGGATTCTTATAGTAATCTTTATTTTTTCATGATTGGGCTATAAAAATACATTCTCCTCATTTGGATGCTCACTACTAGGGCTTTGATTTTGTTAGAAATACATTTCTTTCCACTCTTTTCCTTAGAATCAATATTCATTCCTCGGATGAGACAAAGATGAATTGTTATAGTAATCTCTATTTTTTCTTAACTAGTTTACATAAACACATTCTTGTCATTAGGACACACGATTTGATGCTTTGGTTTCACAAGAAAAGCTTTTCTTTCCACCATTTTCCTTAGAATCAAAGTTCATCCTTCAAATGAGACAGACATAGAATCTTGAAATAATCTTCAATTCTTTTCAAGAGTAGGCTACAAAAGTGAATTCTTTTTAGTGGGATACATGATAATAATGCTTTGGTTTCATAGGAATTGATTTTTTCTACCATTTTCCTTAGAATTAAAGCTCATCCCTCAAAAAAGATTAGCATGGATACTAAAAACAATCTTTATTCTTTTCATGATTGGGCTGCGAAAAGATGTTCTCTTCAAAAGATACATGACATTGTTGCTTTGGTTTCGCAAGAAAAACTTGTTCTTCTACCATTTTCCTTAGAATCAATGTTCATCCCTCAAATGGGAAGAACACAAATTCTCATAATAATCTCCATTCTTTTCATGCTTGGGCTACAAAAATAAATTTTCCTCATTAGGATACACGATATTGATGCTTTGGTTTCGTAAGAAGTGTTTTTCTTTCTACCATTTTCCCTTAAATCAAAGTTCATCCCTTAGATAAGACAAACATGCATAATAATCTCCACTATTTTTTGGATTGTGCTATGAAAATGTTTTTGTCATTGGGATATATAATATTGATGTTTGCTTTTGCAAGAAAAAATTTCCTTTTCACCCTTTTTATTTGAATCAAAGTTTGTCCTTAAATAAGAAAAACATAGTTTTGCATAATAATCTCCATTCTTTTCATGATTGAGTTGCAAAAATAACTTTTCCTCATTGGGATGCATAAGATTGATTTTTTGTTTTATAGGAAATGTTTTTTTGTCCACCACGTTCCTTAAAATCAAAGGTCATCTATCAAAAAAAGACAAAGATGGATTCTCTCAATAATCTTCATTCCTTTCATGATTAGACTGTTAAAAAACATTCTCCTGATTAAGGTACATGACATTGGTGCTTTGGTTTTGCAAGAAAAACTTTTTCTTTTACTATTTTCCTTATAATCAAAGCTCATCCTTCAAATGGGACAAACATGGATTCTCTAATAATCTTTATTCTTTTCCTAAACAGGCTACAAAAAAAACATTCCCCTTATTTGGATGCATGATATTTATGCTTAGGTTTAACTAGAAAAGCTTTTCATTCCACTATTTTTCTTAGAATCAAAGTTTGTCTCAAATGAGATGAACATAAATTCTCATAATAATCTCCATTCATTTCATAATTGGCTACAAAAACACAATCTCCTCATTAGGATGCACAATAGTGATGCATTGGTTTTGCAAGAAAAGCATTTATTTCCACCATTTTCCTTAAAGTTGTTATTTGTCTCCCAGATGAGACAAATATGGATTCTCATAATAATCTCCATTCATTTCATGATTGGAATACAAAAACACATTCTTCTCATTGGGATACAAGATATTGATGCTTTGGTTTTGCAAAGAAAGCTTTCCTTTTCACCATTTTCCTTCAAATCAATATTTTCCCTTAAATAGGATGAACATAAATTCTCACAACAATCAACATTATTCTCATGATTGGGATACAAAAACATGTTCTTGGCATTAGGAAACATGATATTAATGCTTTGATTTTGGAATAAAAGCTTTTATTTCCATTATTTTTCATAAAATCAAAGTTTATCTCTCAGATGAGACAAACAAGGATTCTTGTAATAATTTCCAATCTTTTCATGATTGGGCTATAAAAACACATCTCCTCATTAGGATGCTCGATATTGATGCTTTGGTTTTGCATTAAAAGCTTTTCTTTCCACCATTTTCCTTAGAATTAATGTTTGTCCTTTAGATTAGATGAACGTGGATTTTGATAATAATCTCCATTCTTTTCATGATTGGAATTCAAAAACACATTCTTCTTATTCAAATGCAAGATATTGATGCTTTAGTTTTACAAGAAAAGCTATTTTATACTTCATGTTTCATAGAATCAAAGTTCAAACCTCAAATGAGACAAACATGGATTCTTGTAATAATTTTTAGTCTTTTTAGGTTTGGTCTATAAAAACATATTCTTCTCATTAGCATGCTCGATATTGATGCTTTGGTTTAACATGAAAAGCTTTACTATTTTCCTTAGAATTAAAATTCATCCCTTAGATGAGATGAACAAAGATGCTTGTAATAATTTCCAATTTTTTCATGATTGGACTCCAAGGACATTTTCTCCTTATTAGGATGCATGATATTGATGCTTTGGTCTCATAATAAAAGCTTTTCCTTCCACCATTTCCCATAGAATAAAAGTTAATCCCTCAGATGAGATGAATGTATATTATCATAATAATCTCCATTCTTTTCTTGATTAGGCTATAAAAGCAAATTCTCGTCATTAGGATACAAGATATTGATACTTTGGCTTCGTAAAGAAGGCTTTCCTATCTACCATTTTACTTAAAATCAAAGTTCATCCCTTGGATGAGAAGAACATGAATTCTCATAATAATTTCCATTATTTTCATGATTGGGCTACAAAAACACATTCTCTTCATTAAGATGCTGGATATTGAAGTTGTGGTTCCATAAGAAGAGCTTTTTTTTTCCTCCATTTTCCTTAGAATCAAAATACATCCCTTAGATGAGATGAACATGGGTTCTCATAATAATCTCCATTCTTTACGCAATTAGGTTATACAAACACATTCTCCTCATTATGATGCTCAATATTGATCCTTTAGTTTTGAAAGAAAAGCTTTAATCCATAATTTTCCTTAGAATCAAAGTTCATCCCTTAGATGAGATAAGCAGGGATTCTTATAATTATCTATATTTTTTCAAGAGTAGGCTGAAAAAAATTCTCATAATTAAGATACATGATATTGATGCTTTGGTTTCACAGGAAAAGCTTTTCTTTCCACCATTTTCCTGAGAATCAAAGTTCATCCCTAAAATAAGATAAAGATGGATTCTCATAATAATCTCTATTTTTTTCCTGATTAGGCTACAAAAATAAATTCTTTGTATCAGGATACATGGTATTGATTTAGTTTCGCTAGAAAAGCTTTTCTTCCCACCATTTTCCTTAAAATCAAAGATCATCCCTTAACAGAGATGAACTTGGTTTCTCATAATAATTTCCATTGTTTTTCTGATTGGACTACAAAAACACGTTCTCCATGTTGGGATACATGATATTAATGCTTCGGCTTTGCAAGAAATGTTTTTCTTTTCACTATTTTCCTTAAAATCAAGTTTATCCTTTAGATGAGATGAATGTGGATTCTCATAACAATCTCCATTCCTTTCTTGATTAGCCTAAAAAAAGTTCACCTCATTGAAATACATAATATTGATGTTTTGCTTTTGCTAGAAAAGTTTTTCCTTCTGCCATTCTCCATTGAATAAAAGTTTGTCCCTCAAATGTTATGAATATTTGACAAATATAGATTCTCGTAATAATCTCCATTCCTCTCATTATTAGGCTATAAAAAGATTTTTTCATCATTAGGATGCATGACATTGATGCTTTCATTTAGCAAGAAAAGCTTTTCTTTCCACCATTTTCCTTAGAATCAAAATTGGTCCTTTAGATAAGACAAACATATATTCTCATAACAATCTCCATTTTTTTCATGATTGGACTACGAAAAAGCATTCTCCTTGCTGAGATACATGACATTGATGCTTTTGTTTCACAAGAAAAGCTATTCTTTCCACCATTTTACATAGAATCAAAGTTTATCCCTTAGATGAGATAAACATAGATTCTCATAATAATCTCAATTCTTTTTCAGATTGGACTAAAAAATTAAATTTTTTGCCTTGGGATAAATGATATTGATGCTTTAGTTTCACAAGAAAAGCTTTTTTTCCCCCGTTTTCCTTAGAATCAAAGTTCATTCCTCCAAAGAGACAAGCATGGATTCTTATAACCATGTCCACCCTTTTCATGATTGGGTTGCAAAACAATGTTTTTGTCATTAGGATACAAGATATTGACGCATTGATTTCATAAGAAATGTTTTTTTTTTCTCACCATTTTCCTTAGAATCAAGGTTTGTCCTTCAAATGATATGAACATAGATTCTTATAGCAATCTCCATTTTTTTCATTATTGGGCTAGGAAAAGACATTCTCCTCACTAGTTTACATGACGTTGATGCTGCAGTTTTGCAAGAAAAGCTTTTCTTTCCACCATTTTCCTTAGCATCAAAGTTTATCCCTCAAATAGGAAGAACACAGATTATCATAATAATCTCCATTTTTCATGCAATTAGATTGCAAAAACTCATTCTCCTCATTAGGATGCACAATATTGATGCTTTGTTTTCATAGAAAAACCTTTTTTTCCACCATTCCCCTTAAAATCAAAGTTCATCCCTTAGATAAGATGAACATGGATTCCTATAGTAATTTCCATTCTTCGTATGACCGAACTATAGAAACATGTTCTCGTTATAAGGATACACGATATTGATGCTTTGGTTTTGTAAAAGAAGCTTTTCTATCCACCATTTTCCTTAGAATCAAAGTTTGTCCTTTAGATGAGATAAACATGGATTCTCATAATAATCTCCATTTTTTTTATTATTAGACTACAAAAACATATTCTCCTCATTATGATACATGATATTAATGATTTGATTTTGCAATAAAAGCTTTTTTCTTCACTATTTTCCTTAGAATCAAAATTCATCCCTTAAATGGGACAAACATGGATTCTTATAATAATCTCCATTATTTTCATAATTGGGCTATAAAAACACATTTTTCTTATTAAGATGCATAATATTGATGCCTTAATTTTGCAAGAAAAGCTTTCTTTTAGCAATTTTCCTTGGAATCAAAAGTCATCTCTTAAATGAGATGAACATGGATTATCATAATAATCTCCATCTTTTTCATAATTAGAGTGTAGAAACACATTCTCCTAATTGGGATGCACAATATTGATGCTTTGGTTTTGCAAGAAAAGCTTTTTTTCCATCATTTTCCTTAAATTAAAGTTTGTCCTTAAAACAAATGAACATGGATTCTACAGTAATCTTTTTCTTTTGTGATTGGGCTACAAAAACACATTATCCTTATTAGTTTACAAAATATTGATGCTTTGCTT
>JBBYHK010061697.1:0-45232 GCA_038382065.1 Adansonia grandidieri | reverse complement strand
AATACAAGACCCCGAGCAAAATCAGTTCTCCACACTCATTTCCATTGATTAAAACTTTATTTATTTAAAATATAATTGTAGTCATTTTTTTAATATAATAAATTTGATTTCATTAATATTTATAATTAATATGTAAAATCACATACAGTGTCTATGAAGTAAAATCTATTATATATAGAAGAGTACATGTAAAAAATTTTTTTTTAACTGACATATATAGTTATTATTGTTCACTGTATTATTAAAATATCAATATAAATTTTTTTATAAATAAGATTTATCCAACTCATAAGTAAGAAGCATGATTTCATTAAAATACTTTCATTAAGTAGATTAATTTTAAAAATAAATAAAAATAAAAAAAAATTATATATAATTACCCTATTATAAAAGTTTTAATTTTTCATTAAACTTAAAAGCAAATCAATTTATTCAATATAAATAAAAAAATTAAAATTTACAATGAATTTTTATCTTCTTAATTAATTTTGTTCTAATATTTATTAATGATAATAAACTTTATAATAATTTTATATAATTTACATATGAAACAAACTGTACATGTAAATGTAAAATTTTAATTAATATAATTTTATTAGTTTTATTTTAAAAAATATATTTATATATTCATATATTCAAAAACATATAAACCATTATTTACATGCGAACTCATGTGATAACCAATAATAGTAGGAACAAAATAATAATATTAATCAACAATAATTAAGGTTCTTTGTTTTTAACCAAATTTAGAAGAATGTTTTTAGCATTAGAGATGATTAAAAGATAGTAAATGTTGACCAAAAAAAAAAAAAAAACAGTAAACGCAAAGGACATTTCCAAATTTCTTGCAATAATTAACCCCTAAAAATATAATTTGCAACAAAAGTTTGACTTGAAGGAGTCTAATCCTTAGGAATTAGGATCCACTTATTATAATTGCTTTTAGATTTATAGTTTTTAAGCTGTCTATTAGTAGTATTATTAGGAAATGCTAATCGGAAAAATCTACGTCACATGGATTTGAGTATCGATATAGAACTTTGGTTTACATATACCACGAGGTAAAACAACATTTTTAATGCCAAAATGAGTAAAGAAAACTCTTCAACTAAAGTGAGTAAAATTTTCATCCCATGTGAAGCATGTGAGTTAGATTCTCATGAATTTGTGTTAGATAATCCATTTCCATTCAAGGATTATATTCATGAATGAATCATGATTATCAACTTGTTTAAGCGTTTGTTTTTATTATTGACTTCTTGGTTATAATTACTTTAATAATTATCGAATAAAAAACAAAACTTAAACAATAATTATAATTTTTAACTTGACAAAAATATAAATTTCATAATCAACAATTAACTAGAAACACAATTAGTATTGCATTAATTTATTAGAAATTAAAAGAAGCCAAGTCACATGCATACAAAGAAAAAATAGAAACTAAGAAAACGATTAACGAGTTAAAATATATTTACTGCTATATATAACCAGTTTTAAACTTGTGTCGTGCACGGTTGTATAATCCAAGGAAAAGATTTAGCACACAAGACAAAATGAATTAGCATAATTAATTAACATAATTATACAAGAAATAACATAATTAAACTCTAGAAAAATGAATGCAACAACAAATGTAATTAACTTTATTAAAATTTTTGGAGAAAGAGAAAATATTAATAAATAAAACGAAACAAAATAATGTAAACAAAAATAATTTCAAAGTAAACAAATTGTAGAATTGAAGTAAACATCATAAAAATAAATGAGATATAATTAAACAATAACGAATACAAATACTACCAAATGGAATCAAATAAAAACAAACTAATGAAGAAAGTATAAAAAAATAAAATAGAATTATTGAATAGCTGGCAAATCTTTAAACCTAATACTCTAATGCATGAGCTAACCTATTTACAATATTTAAGTTAGATCTTTAAAATAAGAAATTAAATTAAGAATGATTTAAGGTAATTAAATTGTAATTTCTTTATAGAAGGAAAATGAATAAATTTAGAATATTTATAAATGAATATTCATGAACAATCTACAATTTTGACTTTAAATTTAATTAATATTAGAAGGAAACTAAGATCAAAAGTAATTAAAGATTAATTAAAATAATAATTACATATATGTTTGAAAAAAAATTCAAAGTAATATATGTGTAATTCAGAGAATAATATTGAGCCTAAAATTAGGATCATCAAAGGATAATTAAAATGATAATTGATATTGGTTTAATTAAATATTTAAATCTAAATTGATTATTATACATTAAAATAAGTATATAACACAGTCCACATGTTACAAAGGCTATTAACATATGACTAATTATCTTTTTCTATCAAAGGCTATGACTTTTATATATTTATATAAGATTAGAATTTCTGTAGAGTGTTAGCAATTAATGTAGCCGTGAAGCTTAAGGGAGGTTATTAGACTCAAACTACATACATATCTGTAAATGTCAAATATAGAATGTAACAGTTGCTATAATTAATTAAAAAGCTATTTTCACCTATTTGCAATTAGTGTAGCCATGAAGCTTAAGGAAGGCTATTAGACTGAAACTATTTACACATTTGTGAATGCTGAATATAAAATTATAATAGTTGCTATAATTAGTTGAAAAGCCATTTTCAGCTATTTGCATATTTGTAAATGCCAATGTAATACTTTATATAATTAAATTGAAAAGAAATTTTCAACCATTTCCATATCTAAAAACCTTTTCGCATATAATTAACTGATAGAGTTGATATTCAAACAAAGAAAAATGAGAAACAAAGAAATGGAAACAATTAGCGAGATAAATTATTCCTGTATATCAATATAATTTTCTACAGCGTTTGCAATTATTAAAGCATTAGGGAAGGTTATTAAACTGAAAAGTTATTTGCATACAAGGTTGCTTTTAAAAACTTAAATTTTAAAAATACTGTAAAATTTATAATAAAACTTAGGTAAATGCGACATTCATATTTATTTTTAAAATTTAGAGATTTGTTGGATACCTATTTAACAATGAATTTAAAATACATAAATATAGATATTTATGAATTTAAAATTAATGTTTTCATACTTTTTAAATATATAATCATTTAAATCCAAGTTAATTTATGGATAATATATGAATTTCTTTCTCACAATTTATATAATAAATAAGATTTAAATCTAAAATTTTTAAAATTTATATTTTCAAACATAGCATAAATGTCAAATGTAAAAAAGTAACAGTCGTTACAATTAATTGAAACGCCCACGTTTTAATTTCTTGACTCATGTGGCCATCATCTCTATAAGTCTCGACCCAGCCACAAAAGAAATTATTAACGGAATCTAATTGGATCTTCGTCACTTGCGATGGACTTCAATTTTTGGCATTCTAGGTATTCGAATATCAACCAGCAGCAATATTTCTTAATTTATCAGTATCTAATAATTTCATATTGGCTTTCTTGTTTTAGGCAGCGTCTTTCTATCTTTGGTTTCCATTGCACCCTTGTAAGTATGCGCCGGGTCAGATTCGGGCTGAGTTTGAGCATAAAATTAACATTAATTATATTTTTCCAAGTTTAGTCCGACTCAAAATTTGGGTCTCGAATTTTATTCAAACCCGTCTATATTTATAAAAAAAGATAGTCCAAGCCTATTTAGGCCCGCCCATATTATATTTTTATAATTTATTTTTTAAAAAATATATATTTTTAAAAATTTAATCTTTATTAATTTAATAATTTTCTTTTATTAGGTTTATAGATATAAATAATTTAACTTAGATTTTGAAGTTTACACTATAATATTATATATCTGTATTATTTATATGAAAAAAATTACATAATACATAAAATATAAAACAAAAATATATATATAATGTAATAGTAAAATGGGTCGGGCCGAGCTCGGGCTTTGAAACTTAAACCCAAGGTGCGGCCCTTGAATAGGTCTACTTGTAAGTCTCTTGTCATCTTTTTGTTATATTTTTTCGTATAAGTCTAGTTACTTCAGAGTTTCTCTTATTAGCACATGTTAATATTTGCAGGCCAACATTTTACCAAATGTACAAGTGCAAAACATCAGCAGGGTTCCGATCAAGTCCTTACCTAGTTATGGTCTTCAGTTAGATGGTTTGGATTTACTATGCACTCTTTAAGAAGAATGAGATGCTTGTCATTATGGTCAATGCTGTTCGCTTTGTCTGTCAGAATTTTTTTCATTTTTACTTACTTTTACTATGCTTCTAAGAAGGAAAAGGTGTGTGTGTGTGTGTATATATATATATATATATATATATATATAACACTCCACAGCAAAATGTTTTTTCTGTCATATTTTGTTTATTGCATTTGCAAACGTAATTGATGTTATCAGGATTAATGGAATGGGAAAAGTCAAAATTACAATATAACGACTGTAAAATCTTGTTGCAATTACTATTTAAATTCCTAATGTGCGTGAACATCGATTATTAAATATTTCTCCTTTAAGTTCAATAATAAAATTCTAATTCAATTTCCAAATTAGGGAATTAATTTTAGGTTGTGACGGTGAAGCTTTTTCTCCTACTCAATGTTTTCGGGTTTGGATTAATAGTTGTCTGAACTTTCTTCCTCAAAAACCCATGATCGGTTCGTGTTTTTGGATATATTTGCATGGCATTCACTTTGATGATGCTTGCAGTGTAAGATTTAATTAAGAACGTACCTCTAGTTGTTGATCAAGAACACGACTTCATTCCAAGTACATAGAGACGAACATCATGTATAAGCCTTCTATTCTATTTTTTTATTTCTGGATAATTACCTTATGATGGTGGACAAGTAATTTATATACTAGACTAAGGACCTATTCTAAAAGACTAATTAGAGTTGTATCCTATCATTAAGAAGTTTGTATTCTAATTAGTTATTGAAGTAGAGTTTAACTCTTGCTACTCAAGTTTTAACTTGAATGGGATTTAGAAGATAATGTCATCTCAATATTAATTAAAATATTTATCTCGGTCTATTTAATTATCGTGTGGGCCACATAAAGTCCAACATTCTCCTACTTGGCCCATATGATAAATAAAAAACTTAAATAGGTGATAGTTAAATCCAAAACTTTTAATATGGCCATAAGTTACTTTATCCCAACTCCCACTCAATTAAAGATTCACTTAGCATGAATTATGCCAGCAGCATTTTAATTCGAATATTCCCTTCCATGTATTACAATGCAAGATCCTCTTTAAAAGACCACTTTATGAGATAACGCTTTACAAATGAATTTTTCGTAATCATTCAAGATCTACTTGACATGTAAACTTTATTTGCACAAACTGAAACATGTCTAAAAACTTTAAGAATGTGACATTGATAAAATCAAAGAAGCCAAAATACATCTTGATAGAATTTAACTAGCCCCATATGATCCATATAAGTTTTAAACTGTTTTGCCGACAATGCTTTAGTCATGAGATCTGCTATCATTAAATCTGTACTGATGTGTTGGATATCCACTTGTCGCTTTTTTATAGAGTCTCAAACAACAGGCCCTTTATATCTATTCACTTGCTGCGACCTCACTTTTATTATTCTTAGAAAAACATATTGCATAAGAGTTGTCACAGTAGATCTTTAATGGCCTTGCTGACAAATCATAAATTAGAGATAAAATATCTCAACCTTATTGCCTATGATATTAGTTTATAACATAATTCCTGTGGTAGCTTTTATAGTCCTAGGTTAGGATTACTTTAATATCTACCAAACACTTTTATTACAAACCTTATGTAAAGTTTTACAAACCTAATAATATATAATACTCCCAATATTATATGCATATGTGATGCCTTTTCTAGCTCTTTTTCCAAATTATTTGGAGATATTGACTGAAATTGAAATATCCTCTTTACAATTTATGTCCTTATAGGTGAATAGTTTTGCATCCTAATTCTTCCCAAAACTATCTTGATACAAGCTTCCTTAGATAGACTTAAAGTCTTTTTAGACCTATCTCTACGAATCTTTATGCCTATGACATATGAAGTTTCAACCAAATTCTTTATATCGAGTTTTGAGAAAGAAAAACTTTATTTTATGTAACAAAGCCAAATCACTTTTGTAAAAAGAATATCACCAACATATAGGACTAAAATTTTGACTTTACTCCCATTGACCTTAAGGTATAAACAATGATCAACGACATTTCTAGTAAAGCCAAATGATGTCCTAACATTGTTAAACTTTACATACCATTGGTGGGATACTTATTGTAGTCTACATATTGATCTTTCAAAGAAACCTCCAAGTAGAATCATGCATTACTCTTCTCAAGATCCCTATTCAAGTAAGTTGTTTTCACCACCATATAATGTAATTCTCAAATCAAAATGAGCTACAAAGCTATGATTATTCTTAATTAAACTTTATTTTTAAATCTTCAGAGAAAGTTTCATGGTAATTAATACCTTATTTAAGTGAAACCTTTGACCATTAGTCTAACCTTATATCATCCAAAATTACCAAAAGGCAATTCAACGAATTATTAGACTGGACTATTAACCATTGATTTCATCTCTTTTATCATAGCTTTATGCCCAAGTGTGAAATTTTTACTACTCATGGCTAGTGAAAACGAGATCATCTTATGTCTAGTATTAAAATTAGTCTTTTATAGGTATACAATCATATCATAGAAATGACTAGTTTTTTATCCATTGGATCTCTTACTTCTATAATCATTTATACATGTATACACCTTTAATCGGTGAGATTAATGATTTATTGTAAAGGTGGTGCTTGATTTGATTACTTTCTGGTCAATTCTGTATGCTTATTTTAAGAAACAATAAAGTCCTTTACAAAGGATCAATCTAAATATTTATTCCCCAATATCAACCTCACGAGGAAAGTCACTCCCATTGAACTCATGATCCATAGGAAACTTAGCATTTCTAACTTTAACAATTCTAGTTGAATATGAGAGACATTTAAAACTTGTACCCCTTTAAGTTAATTGTATAGCCTACAACTGCTAATTATTGTGGATCTATTTTCTTATGTTTAGGTTTTAAGCCTTCACTTTAACTAGACAACCCAAGTTCATCATGTCTTAAAGTGGATTCCAACTATTCTATAATTCTAAGAAAGTTTTAGAAAAAAATTTAGTTAGCATTTTAATAGAGACATCAACAACAATTTTAATGCATCAATCCATAAACTTAGGTGAAGGTGTATGATCTCTAAATATTACAAAGTTTTCTTTAGCTCCTATTTGTAGATTTTTTAGTTAGCTTTTTCCTTAATGCAACTAACTTAAGTCTCAAACTCAAGAATTTCAAGAACTCTATCATTGTCAATTCTCCTAAATTTTTACATGGAGATGTGACATAATCTTTATACCACAATTTTAAAAGAGTTTTTATCTATAGCACATCTTTACTACTAGAAATCATATAAATAATTAACAAACTTATTCTTACAATCAAGATCCATGTTAATGATAAAAATACAATAGAAAAATTTTCTTTTGAAATTTCAATAACAAAATTTAAAAATTTAAATTCAAAACTCTTTTACCTAAGAAAATTTCTAAAATGAAAGATAAAACACTTTTCTTGAAGGTTTAAAACAAATTTTGGTTTAAAAAAATGATCGTGATAGTCCTTAATGATTTTTGTAGTCGGTGTTCTCCCACTTTCCTTCGGTTTCTCGGCTTTATGAAACCTTGATAGTTGTAGAAATATAATCCGTTGGACATAAGTCCAACCACCATGTATTACTAGGAACATCACCGAAAGATATTCATATAAAATAAGCTTACATTTATTTCTGAGTCCTTTTTATACTTTAGGCAATCTTTCTTTGTGTGTCAGTGTTAAAAAAAAAAGGACTTGATGCCATTTTTTTATTAGCATTTTTCCTTTTTCACCTTTATAACAGATTTGTCTACTTATCACCTTTTACCTTGAGTCACTAGGCTAATTGAATCTAGTTTCTCGTTCTTAATCTCTTTTCCTCTTAAATGCATATAACTAAGAGTTCATTGATAGACCATTTTCTTTATATGCGTTTCTCATGGTCATACTCGTTAGGAAAAAAGTTGAATATGAAAGTGATCAAAAATTTACTAAAAACTCAATTTCGAAGATTTAAGTTGAGCAATAATGTCTCTTGAATCCTATAATGTGCTCATGCACAACCTTTAGAAGCACTTTATTCTTGAAAGCTTCCTTATTAGGGTGATAGCCATAACCTTATTAGATTTAACAATCTGGTCTTTTAGTGGCTTTACAACAATCCTTGACCTTATAGCAATTAGGATGAAATCCAAATTAATTTACCAATATAGGATTTGATGTACATCATCCTTAAATGGTTAGACTGCTCCCATTGTATACCAAAATCTATTTACCTTTATCACAAAGTCAAGGTACTTACACCCAAAATAGCTTAATTAATGTCTTCATTAGAGTAATTTTTCATCACCAAATAGCATTTAATTCTAACAACCTTATTAATCATAATAGTAGCAATTGTTGTAAAGTACAAGGAACTATACTTTAATTGAATAAAATACTTTATATTCAAATGTAATTCTAAACCTTCTTGTGGGTAGAGGTGCATCATGCATATGAATTTACACAACTATAATGATAAAACAATAACTTTAGAACACCAAAATTAAATATTCCATACCTGTGGGCCTAGAAAAATTTAACTTTAATGTTATATTGTTTTATCCTTTAACCATTTTACAAAATTAATTATTTCCCTGTGGGGCCAAATAACTAATTTCATGGTCCGACATTTTATGGATGTCATTTTTCTTTATGTAGTTTTTAAATAACTTCTATTTTATCTAAATTAATTAACTCAAGATGTTGTAGCTATTCTTAAGCTAATATTTTAGAACTTAATAATAACATCCAATATGTATGCATAAAACTTATTGTATATGACAAATAATACTCTATCGATGCCATATTTTTATGCAGTTATTTAAAGGAAAGTTTATTTTAAATAGATACCAATTGTCATCTAAATCAATTAACTTGAGATACTGTGGCTACTCTTAAGCTAATGATTAATAGCTTTAATAATGACATCCTTAGTATATACATAAATATTTTTATTGCATATTAATAATCGCAGTGGAATATAATACTAAATCATGTTAACTTATTGCAATTATAGCATAAATAATTACATATTAATGTAATCCTCTGCATGTAGTTATTTAAAGAAAACTTTATTTTAAATAACTAGTAATTTAACTAAATCAATTAAGTTAAAATGCTATGGCTATTCCAAATTAGTTGATTTAGATTCTTTATAATGACATAATATATATATATATATATATACACCATAAATAATTGCATATATGATTTAATAACTCAAATATATACTTAATAAATTCATGGCATAAAACTTTATTAATGTTTACCTATGTAGTTATTCAAAGAAAAATTCTTTATTTTAAATAACTACCAATTTATCTAAATCATGTAACTTAAAATACTTTGGCTAATGCCAAGCTAGTGATTTAGATCCTTAATAATAAAATTGATTTTTTTTATGTAGTAAAAATTTACATACTAAATGAAATTACTAATTGTCATGCTATAACTAATTTAAAAAATCTTGATATACTATACGACATGCTTTTTAAGTCATATAAAATATGCATAAGATCAGAATGTATTTATTTCATGATCTATCGAAGTGCACATCCATATTGTATTTCATCAAAACACCTTATCATACATATATGCACTAAACTTTTAGGTTGAGAGTATGAATTTTTGGACATTATTTAGGAAGGGTACATACTGCCAAAATATTCCCAACATGCCAAAATATTTTGCCATGAAATAAAATCATAGACTATTTATTTGTAAATATAATTATTATTTAATTAAACACCAATATTAAATAATAAATATTTTACGTGACCTAAAAATTTCAAAAAAATCACTAAAAATAAAAAATCATAAAATATTTGGGTCTGAAAAAAATCAAGACTGAAATGGCTTCGAGATGGTGGCGCACGCACTGCATGTGGGCTTTGCATCCTAGCGATCTTCCATCTCCAACCGGGTCACTCCTAACTCGGCTGGGTTTCTCTTGATCCATTGGGTCTATAATGAATTTTAAAGTGATTTCTCATGTTTTCAAACCTTATTAGATGCAATTAATATCACAAAACCATGATTAACATGAAATTCAGGTAATCCATGCATCAATTCTTAATAAAAACACAAAAATCATTATCAAGCAATCAAAATTTTATTATTTTCATAGCTTTTATTAGACCCGATTTCAATATATCACAAATTTTCTCGTTTTAATCTCCTTTTCTTTAATCCTAAGGTTCAATATTATAGATAGATGAGCAATCTATTAAAACCCTATATCAATTTCAGTTTTACAAGAATTAATCAAGAATTTCATGATGAAATTTTAATAGACATAATGTACAAACAAATTCATGGTACATACATGAAATATGTTTCGATATTTAAATACAAATTATGAAATTAATCATAGCATGTTAAAAATTTAGTTTCATGCTTTTACTATATTTATTATAACTAGTTTATTCTTAATACGAATTATTTAATCGTTTATGCAAAAATAATATATGCCTGAAAAAAGTTCCTTTTCTAACAAATCTCACTAGACGATTTGAAGAACAAGGCTAGAAAGCCTCGCTCTGGTGCCACATGTAAGATTTACTTAAGAATGTATCTCTAGCCATTGTCGATGAAGAATGCGACCTCACTCCAAATACATGCAGACAAACATCCTGTATAAACCTTCTTGTCTATTACTTTATTTCTAGCTAATTATCTTATGATGGTGCACAGGCAATTTATATACTACACTAGGGACCTGTATTAGAAGACTAATTAAAGTTGTATCCTACCATCAAGGAGTCTTTCTTTTAATTAGTTACTAAAGTAAAGTTTAACTTTTACTACTAGAGTTTTAACTTGAATAGGATTTACTAGATAATATTACCTTAATATTAATTAAAATATTTATCTCGATCCACTTAATTATCATGTGGGCCACAAAAGTCGAACATACAGCTATGCTTTGCATTATGGTGAGGATATATATATCGTCATACCTTTTAATTTATAGCATATATTCATTTAAAAAGTCTATTAATTTTTAATTCTTTTTACAGAGAAACGTTATAAAAACCAACTGTGTGGAGTACGTGCCATTTACTTTATCAGTGTTCCTCACTTTAGCAATAGTGATGTGGTTCTTATATGGCTTTATGTCCAAGGATATCTTCATTGCTGTAAGTATCTCATTCATATAACACTTCAAATTTTCATATATATATATATATATAGATATATAAATTAATTTAGACATTAATAATTCTCTTTTTCTAATTCTTTTGTTTTGTTTTTTGGGTGGGTCAGTATTGAATCAATAGTTTCTGAATAGACTTGGGTTTATCTCTGGAATGCTTCAGATGAGATAATTTATGTAATCTACAAAAAACACACCAAGAAAATGGTGGAAGAGCCAAAGCATCCTCAACTGTTAGAGCACTAGTAACATCAATTGAGGAGACAATGATTCCATCAAAGTTTAAATTTAGTTGCATAGAAATATAAATTTGGCAACGCCATTTTTAAGAGTTTTCTAGCCCATATATTTTTACATGTAATTATTGTATGCATATATTATTTAACTTTTCAAGTTTTCTTTTCCTTCTTTCAATTTAGTTATATGTATATTTAAACATAAATTTTCACACAAATATAGCATGATATCAAAATAATATATGTCGTAGTATGCTAAATGCGAATATAGCACTCAGACTTAAACAAGTAAATTTTTAATTTTTTCTTATTGGGACAAAACGTAATTGTTGAATGAATCGCTTCTCCAACTTAACCCTAAATGGTCATTATGAAATGACTAACTAACTTGGTGTCGCCACCAATCTTGTTATTGCCTAGGTGAGATTGGGCACCTATTGGAGTTTGTATTCAAACTACTTAATAACCAAAGATTTATGTAAAAAATTTTGGGAGTTGATTACGCACAGATTGAGACATGTCTCCTTCACGATGCCAATAATTGGTACTTATTAACTATGAGTTAACTAAAGGTTTGGTTATAGTTGGTTTTCATTTTTCTTTTTACCTATACCTATTGCTCCTTACAATCTTTAATAAAGACCTATTGATTCATGGAGTTGTACGTTCTCAATAATGAAGAATAGGTGGACAAACAAGCATATGGTAGGACTATTTTCATAAGATTGATTAGAGTGTAAACATTTTACCATGAAAATCATAAGAGTATCTTATGTGAGAAATTAAGATTATGTTTGAATGTCCATTATTTTGATTGAGATATGTCATGTTAATGTTGGTTTAACTCAATCCATAACAATTCAAGCATGATTCTTTATGAAAATTTTTAAGCTATTGACTAGTTTATATGGCATGCGCAATTCTTGTCTTTGATTTCTATTGGAAGGATTAGCAATAATTATTTTTAGTTTATTTCAGTTTTTCTTATGTTCTCAATGTTTATTGGTATCATTCAAGTAAGCCCTTACGAGACTAAACTCATCCGCTAGGGACAATAAGGGTTTAAAGGCTTATGTCACATGCAAAACGCCACCATGATTTCCTAGAAAAGTAGATTAGATAGAGTTTCTTACTTTGTTTTTTATTTTGTTTTGCTTGAGGACTAGCAAAAGCTAAATATGGGGATATTTGATAAGTTCATAAATTACACATGCTATATACTTTCTATTCTTAGTTTTTGTTATGTTTTATACTTTTATTTTAGTTATTTATTTTTTGTCCACTTTCAAATTTGATTTTACAGAATGAAGCAAAAATATGTCAATGAAGATGTTAATAAGCTTATAATGTCATAATCACAAATATGGAAGGAGTTATTGGAGTTAAAAGGATCAGATTCTTTAGTAAAAGCTTGATTTTTGCACTTCAAGTAATAAACAGATGCTTGCCTAAAAAGCATTAGAATTGGTAAACCATCTACTTTGAAAGTGACATCTAGATTTCCTACTTTGAATAGGATTCTCTAACTTAGAATTTTTAGCCACTATAAATAGAAACTTAACCTTGGCATTCAAAGGGAGAAAAATCAAAAACTAAAAGGAGACTGAAAGCACAATAATGAGAACTAGAAGAGGAGAATAGGAGAAAACTAAAAGGAAGAAAGAGGAGATTACAACTAGTCACCACACCTGAGTTTCTTCTTTCTCTCTTTCTTTTTTTTTCTTTCCTTTTTGTTGAAATTTTTTATGAATACATTTTTGAAAACAAGAAACATGTGTAACCAACTTTTTTATGGTTAAGGATGATTTTAAACCCTATACATGACTTTGTAATTGATTTTTAGAATTATTAATAAAATATGTATTGAAATTGATTATGTTCTTCTATAAAAACAGATTATGATTATTAACTTGTTTTGTTTTGGTGTGCAACTAAATAGACATTGATAATTATCTAGCGCTAAACTAGGAATTTTGATCCATAATTATCTTTTTTTCCTATTCATTAGTAGTAGTTTGTGATTAATGATTGTGGTCAAGTTTTTATTGATTGCAATGTGAAACATAACCTCAGTTCAATAATCCAAGCTTGTGTGTTTATTGATTAGATCAACCTATCTTTCTTATCTTAAAGCTTACATTGAATTAAATCTAGAGAGCTTAATCTAGGTTATTTAACAGCTAGGGATTAAATAGAGACTTTATTCTATTTAATGACGAATTAAGGAAAGATCAAGGTTAGCAAAGCTTGTTGCTATCTACAATTGGTAGTTTCACAAGATGATTAAAGATGATTTTGATATTGATTCCTAGCTATGTTTAGATATGGCCAATGATTCTGTAACCATAATTTTCATCATTATTGTTACTTATTAGATATAAAATTCTATTTTCTTAAATCTTATTTTTACTTTTATTTTTTCTTATTCTATTTGCATCTTAATACAATCAAAATGCCATCATAGTTTATTTTATGTCTTTTATGAAATCTTTTTAATTTGTTTGGTTATATTAGATTTGAGTTTTGCATCAATAACTTGTAAATTGAGAATATTCTCTGTGGATTCTATGCTTGTTTACTCTATACACAATAACAACCATAATGTAGTGCAAGGATTTATGAGATCCATTATTTGATATATCAGAATTACTTTGGGCTTCCAATAGTCATTGTTTCATCTTGGTGGCCATTAAATACTTCACTAAATGGGTAGAGGTAGCTTCCTATGCTAATATAACAAAGGTAGTGGTATGTAGACTAGTAAAAAGGGATTTTTTTGTTGATATGGACTTTCTAAATGGATCATCATAGATAATGCCTCAAACTCAAAGAACAAAATGATACAAAAAGTATGCTTATAGTTCAAGATCATGCATCACAATTGTGTCCCATATTGCCTTAAAATGAATAGAACTACAGAGGCTGCCAACAAAATATAAAAAAAATTACCTTAGTCTTCGGTATACGACATGGAAGCAATATTGCCTATCAAAGTGGAAATTCTTTCTTTGTAAATACTCATGGAAGCTAAGTTAAAAGAGGTTGAATGGGCTCACGATCACTATGAGCAATTTAATTTCATTGAAGAAAATAAATTTAAAGCGGGCAAAAATATCAAAAGACAATAATGAGAGCTCATAATAAGAAGGTTCACTCATGACAATTCCATGAGAGAGAATTGGTCTTGAAAATGGTATTTTCTATTTAAAAAGACACTAATGGCAAATAGACTATGAATTAGGAAGGACCATATATAGTTAAGAAGGCATTTTTTAGAAAAGCACTCATCTTCGAAGACATGGATAGAGATAATTTACTGAATCATATCAATGTTGATAGTGTAAAAAAGTATTACTCATAAAAGAAAAGAAAAGTTCAAATGGAAACTAGAAAGGGTATTCGAACCAAAAAACAAAAAAAAATTCAAATAAAAACTAGAAAGGGTGTTTAAAATAAAAAAGGAAAGGCCTCAAGCTGAAAACCCAAAAGTATGGCTTGAGCATAAAAAGGGATAAAGTACTATCGAGAAGTCAAGATGGAAAAAGAGGCATGGTTTGATTAGGGAGTCCTTAGACATTTCAACGAGAATTAATACAAGGAATCCATCCAAGAAAGACCTTTGAAAAAGTAAATGGTAAAGTTTATTCATCAGAGATTAGGTTTTATCTTGTTGTTTCTTGTAAATGCTTACATCATAACTTTTTAATATAAATGTTTCCCTTTTGCCTTGCATTTCTTACTCATAATGCTTGCCATTTTAGTAAAATGATGAACAACAAATTTAATCAAAAAAGAACTATAAGATTTCTTAGTATTACCTAGGGAAATGTTCGAATGCTAAAGAATAAAAATTGTATTCCAAAGCTTTAGTGCACATTCAAGAGGGGTAATGGAATAATTCTTAAGGAAAAAAGAGAAAAATATGGTCTTAACCCATATCTTTAAGAAAAAGAGTTGCCTTAAAAGACATTTTATGAAGTTGCCTTTAATAAAAGGATTCATGGATTACTAAGAAAGATAATTATACCATATGTTAAACTTCAATCCATCGCACTCATGTAGGTGCACTAACAGGCAACATGTGCTCCACATATGCATTTTAACATTCATCCTTATAACTTACAAGGGACCTACTTAATAGATAACGAGTAATCCAACATATACCATCCTTTATTAGAATTGAGCTTGTATCTTTTTGAATAGGTTAAAAAATTAAACTAGTATCTTTTTGAACAAGTCAAAATCTGAACTTGTATCTTTCTGAACAAGTGAGTCAAGCTTGTCTATTTCTAAACAAGTTAAAATTTGAAACTATCTTTCTACATAGGTTAAAAGTCAAACTTGTCTCTTTTTAAACAAGTCAAAAGTTGAACCTATATCTTTCTGAATAGGTTAGGAGCCAAACTTGTATCTTTTTGAAGAAGTCAAAAGCTGAACCTGTATATTTTTGAACAAGTTAAGAGTCAAGCTTGTTTCTTTTCGAACAAGTTAAAATTTAAAATTGTCTTTTTAAATAAGTTAAAAGTCAAACTTGTATATTTTTGAGCAAGTCAAAAGCCAGACATGTATCTTTCTAAATAGGGTAGTAGTCAAACTTGTCTTTTTCTACACAAATGAAATTTTAAACTCATGTCATTTTGAATAAGTGTAAAGTCAACTTATCTTTTTTTGAACAAGTCAAAAGCCATATCTATATCTTTTTGAATAGGCTAGCAGTCAAACTTGTCCCTTCTGAGCAAGTCAAAATTTAAAGCTATATCTTTTTGAATAAGTTAAGAGTTAAACTTGCCTCTTTCTGAATAAGTGAAATTTAAACCTAGATCTTTTTGAGAAGGTTAAAGCTTAACTTATATCTTTTTGAACAAGTTAGATCCAACCCTGTGTCTTTTTAAATAGGTTAAGAGTTATACTTATGTCTTTTCAAACAAGTCAAAAGAGTTAAACCCATGTCTTTCTATATGGATCAAATCTAAGGGTTGCTATCATAGCCTCTTTTATTCCAATTTAAAAATAGTTAAATTTTTTTCACATGATGAAGAAAAAGAGAAAGAGAGAGCATTACCCAAACAAGATGGTGTCTTTGGTCTTTGCCCTATTCTTGATCTTCGATAATGGCCAAAGAGAGGTAACCATAGACACCTAATACCATCTAAGAACTTTCCAAGCAAATTAAACACTATTTAAAACCCCAAGTGAAATACACACATTTTTTTTACCATCTTGGGAATTAATTAGAAGGCCAAAAAATTTTACAAAGATGATAATAAAAATAAATAAAATAATAAAAAGGGATTATAGGATGCTATTTTGTTAGTTCCTGGTGATATGACACCAAGTAAAGGAAAAAAAAAGGTCTGAAATGTCTAGTGACCAAATTGAATAACTAAAAGTCTTTAGAATGTAAAAAAAATCACTTTCATGATATCCAAGAAGATGTATCGGTACATTTCTTTAATTTATCGATACATCATTGGGGTTTTGATTATTTTAGAACCTATGAGTGCAGTTATATTGGTACAATTGCATTTTGTATCAGTGCAATTGCAAATGTATCAATACAATGCATATTGTCTCGAGGCATCTTCAAATTTTCTAGGTTTTTTGGTTCTTGGAAACACTTGTATGGATATAAACACCAATGTATCGATATTGCATAGAAATTTTCACCATAAACAAGTTTTTTCACCTAAGTTTTCTTACATTTCATTCCTAATGGCCTTGGATTACTTCATAACCTTACAAGAGATCTTTCACAAACATTTTTACATTAAAACATAAGCATTAGAGCCACCCATCTAGCTTAAGCCATTAAAGTTTGAATGAACTTAGAATAAGTAAGTTTAATGCTCAAATCATGCATAGGAACTAAATGGCATTTAGTTTAGTTGTTTCTCGAATATTCTGAGTATAGTTCAGCTAAAATTCAATGTGATGCTATTTTGGGTTACAATTAAAAATTTATTTCTTTGCATGGAACCAAGATTAGCCATTTTGAGTGGGGATTCTCTTTGAGAGCATCCAGTTAAGATTGCCTACCAAACTGAACTAAAATCATGCCCTATTTAGAGGGTTTCAACTCGTGATTAGATTGCCTAGCCATGTAGAGAGATTGTTTGCAAGCAAGCATAAATGAGTTGTTAAAACGTGCATGAACTTGCATAGGGATGAAATGATCAAAGAAAGGGGTAAAAAGTACCTTAGGGATGTTAATTAGGGAGGATTCTTTAAGTTTTCAATTGAAAAAAACCAAACAGCAAAAAGGCAACAAAAAGAAGGAAAAAATAAAAGACAAAAGAAGAATAACATCTTCAAGATTTTATCTAAGATTGTTTTTTTATCTTCTACTCTTATTTTCATTTTCCACTTTATGAGAGCTTGATGATTCTAAGCCATGCTTACATGATGATTTGTACAAAGGTGTAAGAATCAAGTTATGGCCAAATCTTTAGCTATAACCTTAAATTACCATATTGTGTTGTTCTTTAGTGATTTTTGTTAAAAGTTCTGTAGAAACCAAGTTTCCATCAGGAAAGTTTGGTTTCCAAATTTTTGATGATGATTTTCTTAGTTTCATGTAAGTTTTCATGAAATGTTTTTTTTTTCCCATATTTTGATTATGGCTTTACTTTTATGTTATCTATATTTAATGATGAGTATGATACATGCATTTTATGGTATTTCCATGCATTATTGTCATGATTTACATGTCCATGAATTTTTGATTAAAAGATTGTGATTATGGCAACATTATCATGCATGTTATAATTCAATGTATGTTAATGTTAATGTGGTGTTTTGAAAGTAAAATTCATATATGATGCCATTTTAGTATGATTATCAGTGAAAAATAATGTTTGGATATGCATTTAAGAGTAGAGATGATTTTGCAATTTTTCCATAATGATTCCATTATTGGAGGCCATTTTGTAATTCCTATGCAATTTCATGTCATTTTAGTTATTTTTTCATGACTTAGGAACTTTATGACATATTCATGCATCTTAATGTTATTTAGTCATTTTCCATAACTTAGGAATTTTATGAAATATCATATTTTTATGTTTTTTTATTCATTTTTCCATGACTTAGGGATTTTGTGCCATTTCACGCATTTTAATTTCATTTAGGTCATTTTCCATGATATAGGGACTTTTATGCAAATTTATCTATATTGGGGGTCATTTTCCATGATTTAAGAACTTCAATCTAATTTCATGTATTTTGATGTCATTTAGGTCATTTTCCATGATCTAAGGAATTGGATGCAATTTTATGAATTTTGATGTCATATAAGTTATTTTTCATGATCTATGAAATTTGGTGCAATTTCATATATGTTGATGTCATTTAGGTCATTTTCCGTGACCTAGGGACTTTAATGCAATTTTATGAATTTTTATGTCATTTAGATCATTTTCCATAATCTAGGGATTTTGGTGCAATTTCATGCATTTTGAGCTCGGGTCATTTTCCATGAACTAGAGACTTTTATGCAAATTCATGTATGATGAGTTCATTTACGTCATTTTCTATGATCTAGGGATTTCATGCAATTTCATGTATTTTAGAGATATTTACATCATTTTCCATGGCTTAAGAATTATAAGGCATAATTTCTTGCATTTATATCATTTTGTATGATTTAAGAACCATTGAATAATGTCCATGCATGTTAGGCCTATTTAGATTCTTTTCCATAATCAAAGGATCATTTTGCAAATTCATGTATGCACTTTGGAGTCATTTTCACAATACTATGCCATAAATTAAATATATTTATATGTTAATTATAATATAGTATTTTCTTTAAAAAATCTGAGGCAATATCCGAGTTAAAATAGTTTATTGGTGTGCTTCCTGTATATGAAAGTCACCTCATCGATTATTTTATACAAAGGAATGCCCTCTTTAAACAAGTAAATTGAAATTTTTAGTTCCCCCAAAAATAAAACTTTCGTATTTCTCCAGGGTTTTCGGAAGGGTACGAAAAATATTTTGATTTTCAAAAATAAAAATTTGAATTACTTAAGATGAAAAAATTAATATTAATTATAAATTTTAAAAAGTAAGAAATTATAATTAAATACTAAAAAATTAAAATCAATCATAATTAAGACTTTAGTTAACATATAGTTAATAGGTATTATTACCATGTGCCCGTACATACCCCAATCTCTCGAGATGAGATACACACAACTTAAAAAGAATTCACCTTTGGGGTATCCCTTGATCAGGATTTGAATTAGGTGTGACAATATGAGAGGAAAAGGAAAGGTTGTCAGACAAATCACTCATCCAACTAGTCTTTTATAGCCACCATGAAGTGGCCAAAACTTAGAGTTGCCACCAATCATTTTAGGCTAGGTAGGCTACATCTACTAGAGTTTGTTTTAGAAAGGTCCACAGTCAGTTTCATGCGAGAAAGGATTAGCTCACCCATGACACCTTAAATCAAAAACTCATGGCCATATAATATCTCAGTCTCAATTTTTTCAATTTTGTTATGTTACTATTTGAATACAATCCCCTTTTATAGCATGAATTTTAAAAATAGTAAATTTGGTTTTTGTGAAAAAGGTTTGATACCATTATGTAACTTGGGGAAGTGGTGATACATAAAGTTAAAAATATTTTTTGACTTGGCTTGAAAAAGGTATTCTACAAAGAGCATTGAAGGGTTACTGATATGAAATATTGCCCTGGATTTTGAGAAATTCGATTTTTAAACATGGATGCAAAAGAAACATGTTAGCAAGACATAAAGGAATATAATAAATATTGAATAAAAATGAACACGTAAAAGCATGGAAAAGGAGGGACAGTTGGTGTGTATCTTGTAATTATCCTCGATTATTGAAAAATTACCAAAATGACAATTTTGAGATATGTTTGGACTCAGTGGTCACTTAAGACATAAAAAAAACAAAGATTTTGATTAGAAAATTTGAGATAACCTATGATAGAGAAAATTTAAATCCTTGAGTAAAGTTTGAAAAAACAGCTTGGAGTATCCCTTTGAAAGATGGCGCTAGAGTACATGTAAAGATGAAATCTTTATTAATTTTTGGAAAATAGAATATTTGTAGTGAGAATACGATTTTTTAATTAAAACTTGTAATTAAAATAAATAGCAAAATTATTTTTTTGGGCTTTAATCCATGCTTAGTGGGACCCATGTGTAACATATGACTCTAAGGGGAGAATTAATTGGATTTTCTTTGATGCATTCAAATGCCTAACAATGGTAATTCAAGAAATCAATTAATTTTGATTAAGATTAAAAATAGTTGACAACATCACACTATCCGCCTCTTCGAATTTGTTTTGGGTTGATTTGAAGGCTTTAAGGGGCAAACAACATACCATAGTAAAGGTAACTTGACAAGGGTTAATATAAACATATTCCAAAAATCCTAGAGAATCACTTTCTAGGCAGAATTAATTTCGAAATTGGGTGTAATTCAATGCTAACAATGCGACTCAGGGAAATGGTGTAACAAAATTTGAAAAATGAATCCAGACTTATTTAGAATCGTTAAATTGCAAATGACACCTTTTTGGAAAGGGAATCTAATGAACTTTTTAGGAAAAATGTTTTAAAAGATCAAAAAATCATCTGATAGGCAAAAATGGCCCAAATAGAATATGAATCACTGATTCAAGGGGTTTCAGATAGCAAAGGTTTAAAAAATCATAATGCCCTTATCCAAGAATGACCAGGGGCAAATGAGATACCGTGCATAGGGTAATTCGATGCCATTTAAGGATCTAAAAAAATTGTTTTGGTTTCAAAAATAATTTTTAAAGTTGGGGGCATAGTGTTGCAAATACCAAAATAGGGAGTTTTTAGGTTTGGCATTCTTTATTCATGTGTAAACATGTTGGACATATGTATGTCCAAGAAGTAGGGTTATCACAGTGGAATCATGAGTCCATCTGAAGTCTTAGGGAGTTAGGTGAGTGGATAACCCATTACCTCTACCATCAAGTCATAACGCAATGCTCAAAACAAGGCATCGAATGAGGATGTTATAAAATTGAAAATTTCTTTGGGCTAGAAACATATTTTATGTTGCCTCATTAGGCTATGAATCCATACACATAAACTTGATTTTTCTACAAAATTGGAGGACCAATGGATTGAATAATAAATCCATGTTAGTCTTTATTTATTGAAGTCCACATGGACTTAACTTTAAGGGTTTTTAGAAAATAGATTTTTGTAAGCAATCATAAAGTTATTTTAGCAAACATGTGATAATCTAAACATAGTAAGAGCCTCATATATGAATAAACATCTAAAACAAAATCATTTAGAATTTAATCAATCAAACATGGGAGAAATGTAACAAAATGCATGGCCATACTCAAAACATGTTAGGATGAACATTTAAACATAAACTAAGCATGTGAAAATAAGAGAAACATTGTAAGAAATGCATAAATAGAGGCTATTTTATTGGTAAATTGAAACATGGCATTTTTTGTCATTCAAACAAAAAACCAAAACATCAAGAAATCATTGAAGTCTTAGAACTACCACAACCAAGGCCACAATAATGTGTGAGAGTCCTATTAAGGTCATTTTTGCATGTATATGGCTCACTAAAATGATGCAAATGATGAAAAACAAAAAATAAATGGAGAAGGGATAGAAGTTATACCTAAAAACTTTAATCCTTGGTTTTTAGCTTTGAGTAGAAAACTATTCAATCTTCAAGGTCACTTTTTTCCCTCTTTTTGCTATGGATTACCAAGAAAAATGAAAAGAATGAGCTTGATGGTTGTGCTATCAATGGAGTGGAGATTAAAGGATAGAAATTAAGAAAATGAGAGGTTTTGGAAAGCTATTTAGAGAGGTCAATAGGGAGCTATGAGAATAGTATAATCAATAGGGAGAGTGTTTTGGAGGTTGATGTAATAGGGTTATATATCCCTTGGCTAACTATGAAAATCACATTATATAACACAACATTTTAGCCATAAAAAATGGCCAGCAAAAGGGAAATTAAAGCATTTGTCATGTACCATTTGATGAATCATGGCACTAAGAAGTGAGTTTACAACATTTGATTAGTTAATCTCAATTCTTGCAACCAAAAAAAGATATGCATGAGCTGATTAAATGAGCAATATCACATTTGCCCTTCATTAAATCAAATTTTAACATGAAATGTCCTCATGCCATCCTTAATAGACCTCTCTAAAATATGTCAATCCAATGCTTAAGGCCTAAAACAAATTCCATGTGATATAGCAAAAAACCAGCTATATTCAATCTTGGTTGGCCTTTCACCTCTAGCCACAAGTCATCCCCGTATTTTGCCACATGGCTATGTTTGATGTTGGATGATTTTTGGAGCTAAAATCATGGCCAAATTTGAGTTTAATATAATAGAATGAAAGGTGAAAAATTCTTGATTTAGGCCAAAACTGCAGTGTGTATTGATACATCTAGGTAAAAACCTAAAATATACTGGTACAACAAAGATTGTATTAATTCATAGCAAGATGTATTGATAAATCACTTATGTATCGATATACTTTGGCCAAAATCATGATTTCAGCTGTGACATAAGCCTATATCGATACAAGCACCTTTGGTATCAATACAAATAATGAAATTTTGAATTTTTATGACATGGAGGCCCCATATTGATTCATATAGGCTATGTATTGATACATGCATGCAAAATGTGGATTTTTTGTACCTTTAACTCCTTGAACATCTCACTTTAGTCAAGAATAGTGGAGTACTGGTCTATGCTCATCCAAATGACTATGGTGGGCCTCGAATTTTGACCTTTGATGCCTTGGATTGGCCTAAACAAAATAGTGTGTCTATAGCTACCCTTCTTTGGTTGTTTTTGAGTATAAAGAATAGTGCAAAGACAAACTGACATTATTTTGTCTAGGGTGGAATAATGCCTCTTAAGTGCCTACAAAAATAAAATCTAATTAATAGCTCACCATGATGTGTATGATATATTAGCGATCATTTTAATTAGGACAAAATAAACTATAAGGGCTTTATAAGGTTTGACCCCGATTAGATTTTAGGTTTTCTAAGGCTTGAGCTTTCTACATAGGTGCTAGTTGATATGGACATAAACTTAATAGGCGCCCAGTTTTTTGTGCATAGACTTGATAGGCAGTTAGCTTTTTGTAGACTAACTTGATAGGCATTCAGTTCTTTATGGACTGAATGATGGGCAAATAACTCTTTATGAACCAATTCAATAGGCATCTAACTCTTTATGGACTGAAGGCATAGGCTTTCAACTCTTTGTGGACCAAAGGGATAGGTGCCTAGCTCTTCAAGGATGGACTCGATAAGTGCCTTGCCCTTTGTGGACTAAAAAGATAGGTGCCCAGCTTTTCATGGACTGAGATTGGTAGCCGTTTAGCACTTTATGGACTGAACAGATAGGCGTCTATCTTTTTATAGACTAAGGCTAAATGAGTTTAGATACCATACATAAATGGCTTTCTAATTTGTAAGTTAATAAGGTCAAAAATTCTCACTTGGAGTTCATTGAGGCTTTTCGAAACAAGAATCTATACTCGAAGTTCTTTGCTAGTTTTAGACTTTTAGACTCAAGAGTTCACCTAAACGAATGTTAATTATTTCATGAATGGTGTACAAGAATGCAAATGCATGTTTGAATGATGCAACACGATGATTTAGAATTCTAAGTCGATGATTGGTTGTAGCATTTTGATTTGCCTTCTGTCCAAGAGTTCTATCAAGTGCCTACTTGTTTAAGAGTTTACCACTCTTACTCTTAATGTCCAGAGGCTTTAAATGATTGAAGTTGTCCTTTTGAGGGGTATGGGTGGCTTGTGACCTATTAAGGAAGGTTTTTAAGCTTGATTGGCTTATGTTTGGGATTATGTTATTGACTGGGTTTGTTGACGAATCCTGTGTACTCATTTTTTGTTTTGACATAGAAAATTATTCCATATAGTCTAGATGGACTCACTAGGGCTTTTTAAGTACATGCTAACACTAAGGATCAAAAATAGGCTTTTGGGCTCTTTTTTTTTCAATTAAGTTTATTTGGAAGAAAGTTTTGGGGATTTTTCCAAAATGGGAAGGTCTAAGAATAAGATCAACTATGGTTCCAAGGTCCATTCTTAGCTTTTAGTCATGAAAAGATTTTCCCATAAAACTTCATCTTTTTCAAAGTAATACTAGGAAATCGTGTTATTATTTTTGTATATTTATCAATTAACTAAATGATAAACATGATACAATATCTAAGTGTAACAAAAGAAATTGAAGGAAAAACAAGTAATTGTATTTCATTTTGGAAAAAAAAAGAGTGCAACTCATGAAAAATTATGAGATGTACAAAGAAAGTTAAGATAGATTTTCTGGGCAATCGATGCCCTTGATGCTTATAACATGAATCTTCTGCCAAGAACTTTCAGGGAGCTTTCTCAAGTGATCAATCCATTCAGTATTACTGACCTTTAAAGACAACCTTTTAGATTTCCCCATGATATGATGGTTGCCTTGAGCTTAGATAGACACTAATTTTTCTCTAGTTTTGAATAAAAGTGAGGTTTAGTCAGCTAGAATAGGGTAGGACATGTACACTAGGTTATGATTTGGTGTTTCAGTTATGGTGTGGTGGATAGGTTAGGCTCGGTGATAGTCTGGGTTTGGTTAGGTTTAGGTAAGGGTAAGATTTGGTAACTTAAGCTGCCCTTTCGGGTTTTCAACTTAAGTAGGTTTGTTGCCTTAGACATTTTTTTGATTTTTATCCAATCTTTTAGATTATAAAATGCCTTCTCAAGTGTTTATCCTAAAATTCTTTTCAAGCATAATATTTCTTGATAGAACCAGAGTTGACAGGGTTGGGTAAGTCGAAGCTATCCATCTCAGTTAGGATTAGAGCTCTACTGGAAAAGGCTTATTTCACTGCATAAGGTCTTTTCTAGTTTAGGGTCTATTTTCTTGGAGCATCTTTATGAATTAGGAAAATATTTTTAAGCACTAAGTCACCTTATCAAAACTGACGGGGATGGATTTTCTTATTATAGGCTCTCATTGTACGCTTTTGGTATATTTAGCCATGACAGATAGCTTTTACTCTTTTCTCATTAATGAGATTAAGCTGTTTGTATTGGTCACTGACTCATTCGGCTTTTTCAAGTTATGGTTCTGTAAATAACTTGAATAAAAGGATCTCAACCTCAATAGGTAAAATGGACTCCATATTATTAACTGGGGAAAATGAGGTAGCAACCATAAAAATTTGAACTATTGTATGGTAAGCATGCATTGCAAATGGTAGCTTTTTATGCTAGTCTTTATATGTTTTATCATTTTTTCGACTATTTTGTAATGTTTTTGTTGGCTACCTTTATGACCATTCATTTTTGGATGGTAGGACACTAAGTTATGATGTTGAATTTTGAATTGTGAACAAACTACTTGCATTATCTGTGATGACCTATTCAAGAAACCCATATTTATAAATGATATCTCATTTTACAAATTTACATACAACTAATTTAGTGACACTGGTGTATGAAGCTGCTTCTACCCATTTGGTGAAATAATTAAAGGCATCTAGAATGAAATAATGCCCATTAAAAGCCTTATTGGTGGTGGGCCTAATCATGTCCATGCCTCGCATAGAAAAAGGCCATGAGGTTGTCATGACATGTTGAGGTGATGGTGGGACATGGGTTTTATTTGCATAAACCTAACATTTATTACATATTCGGGCATAGTCAATGCAATCTCTCTCAAAGGTCAACCAATAATAGTCGACTTTCATGATTTTCTTTGTCATTTAGTGTCCATTGGTTAGTGTATTGCAAATTCCATCATGAACTTCTTCTAGAATTCTCTTAACTTCGGAAGCATCCATACATCTAAGTAATACTTGATCCTAACCTTTCTTATATAAAATCCTATCTTCTAGAAAGAAACTTGTATCCATTCTTTGGATGGTCTTTTTGTTAATTTTGGTAGCATACTTAAGATACTATTGGGCTTAAAATTTTGAAGAATGTTATGATACCACGATAATCCATCCCTTTCTTGCTCTATGTTTTGGGAATGTACCAAGGTTTTATAGATGTTTATCTGAATAAGCATGACCTCTAACTCTTGCTTTACTTTGAACATTGAAGGCAAGTTTGCCAAGCCATCGACCATTTGATTTTTCTCTTGAGGTAAATGTTGAAAGTTGATTTCATCAAATTCTCATCTTAGTTAAGAGATTAGATTCCCGTATTGGACTAGTTTAGCATCCTATGACATAAGGCTGATAGATTACCAGAGCTGAATCACCAACACTTGCAGAGTTCTAATACCCTTTTTAATAGCAACTTGGAGTCCCATGACCCATGCTTTATATTTGACTACGTTGTTGGCATAACCAAAACTTAATTTGGAAGTGACGAGATAATAATTTCTATTAGGTGGATCAAAATTGCACCAATTCCATGCCCCAATACATTTAAAGCTCCATCAAAATACATTTTCCAAGACTATTTGCAATCAAAAGTATTTTTTTACCTTGAATATGCATATTGAATCTTTATCTAGGAATTCAGAATCTAATAGTTTGTAGTCATTTATCGCTTGGCTTGCATAAGTATTTAATGGGGTTGAGTTTGGCGATTAGCCATGTGGTTTGGTGTAGCATGTATTGCCTTAACCTCCAAGTGATCTAAGCCAGAGCATAACATAGTTTCTCAACTACTGAATATTTGTTTTCACATTCCTTGAATTTCTTCCTTCAATAGTAGATGACATATTCTTTCTTACTCGACTTATTATGATGACCCAATACATAGCCCATAGACTTGTCAAAAATTGATAGGTACAGGATTAAAAGCTATTTAAGCACTAATAGTAGTAGTATTAGCAGGTCTGACAGATAGGGTTTGACCTTGTCAAAGGCTTTTTGGCACTATTCATTCTATTCCCTAAGTTTTTGATTTTGGAGTAATCAAAAGACGAATCACATTTGTATATCAGCTATGATATGAATCTAGGTATGTAGTTTAGTCTCCTTAGAAAATTACTCACCTCTTTTTAAGTACAAAATGATGGCAGATTCTAAATGGCCTTAACTTTATTGGGATCGACCTCGATTCCCTTTTCACTAATAATAAAGCCTAATAGCTTGCTGGAGGTGATGCTAAAGGTACATTTAGTAGGATACATCTTAAACTGGTATTTAAATAACCGTCTGAAGAGTTTTCAAAGATTATCAACATGTTCAGTCTCTTTTGGTGATTTAGCGATCATATCATCCATATAGATCTTTACCTCCTTGTGCGTGAGGTCATGGAATAATATCACCGTTGCTTTTTAATAGTCGCCATAGCGTTCTTGAGTTTGAAATGAGTAACTTTATAGTAAAAAATACCCCACATGGTCATGAAAGAGGTTTTCTCCATGTTTTTGGGTGCCACATTGATCTGATTGTAGCTTGAAAATTCATCCATGAAAGAACATAGTGAAATTTTAGCAATATTGTCTACTAGTGTCAATGTAAGGTAAAGAAAGTTATCTTTAGGGTTAGCCTAATTTAAATCCTGTAGTCTACACATATACGCATTTTACTATCCTTTTGATGAACTAAGACTATGTTCGCTATCCATTCGGGATACTTAGCTACCTCAAGAAATCCTACCTTAAATTGTTTTTTCAGTTCTTTTTTTGATTTTCAAAAGCATCTCCAATTTCATTCTCCTAAACTTTTGTTGTATAGTTTTACATTAAGGTTTAAAGGGGAGCTTATGAGCTACTATATTGGTGCCCAATCCAAGCATGCCTTGGTAAGACCGGGCAAACATATCTTGATATTCTTGAAGGCTTATGTATTTAGTTCGGGTTGATGGGTTTACAGAGGTTCCAATCTTGACTTCTTTTTTATCTTCCTTCGTTCTCATGTTTATGATTTCAATGGGTTCCTTATAGGGCAAGATATATTCTTGTTGTTAAATTAACATTAACAAATCTGGTTGTATAAGGAATTTTTAAGAACACCCTCAGACTTGAATTTGCTGGTGTAGATTGATTATTTAAAACCATTTTTTGAAATCTTGGCAAGAACATTTAGGTCATTTTTATTTGGGTACCTAATAAAATAGAAAGAAAACTATATAGGTAGAAAAATATGTATTGACAAGAAAAATGAAAATAGGACACAAGAGATGAAATGCATCATGCTTAGTCATTTCTATTAATAATACTAGATAAGAGGACTCCTATACAAAGGATCCCATAATGCTTTTGGGCAAAAGCATGTAGATTTGGTTTATAGAATTACATTGAAATAGACTTAATAGCACAGGAATCTCAGTTTCAGTCTAAGTGTTAAAAACAAATCCTGAAGGGCACAGACTAGTCTTATGGTCTGTTGTTAACGTTCTTAACTCATCAATTGCATTGATAAAGAAATTTTTGAATATCTTGTTTAGTATGATCATAACATTATTAAAGTCGGTACCCCTGATTCAGATTAATGTGTTCTCCCAGATAAAAACTTTCCTATATTGATGAAAACATCATGAGTTTCCATCCTAGATCTTGTCTTAACAAACTAGCCATTCCCTTCTTCTGGTGTTCTAAGCTTCCTTTCTCTATTGCTGTGAATTAGGATTGCACCCCAAACCATTATTATCTATTTCATTGATAACCTTGAGAGCTTTTGTAAATCCCTCAAAATGCTTTTTGAGTCTTTTTTTAGCCTAAGTGCCCTTGTCAATGCTCAACTTTAAACCCATGTGAGTATTCTTTGATAGATGAGGTTCAACCATTGGCAAACCTACCTTGACATAAGTGTCATTGACTAATTTAAACAAGTAAAAAGAAGATTCTAGAACATACTCATTGGGCTTAATATATAGCGCATTAATCAAGGTAGTAGCAATAATGAACCTTAGCTTCTAATGTAAATTACGACTTTGTTTTCAATGATGAACTTTAGCTTCTAATGTAATGACGATGGTGTTGCCCTTATAGAGTGGATCCAAGGCCTTCCTAACAAGTGATTCTATGGCAAAATGATGTATATCGTGTGGAAGTCTATCTTATAGGTGCTGTAGGATGGTGATGTTTCCTATAGTCTCTCTGTAGGTCCCATCAAATGCTTGCACAATCGTATGACTATTGCTTCATATGACATGTGTCCGTGGGGAGTTTGTTTAAACAAGAAATAGGCATTGCATTCACGGGCCAACTCATTGTTCATGAAAACCTTAGACAATATGCCACCTTAGTAGGAGGTAGTGATGTGAAAAGCTTTTTAATTTCCTCTCCTTCTATGGGGGATCTTATAGTCACAGAAAAAAATGTAATTTTCGATAATAATATTGCTTACCAATTAATCCAACTTTCCTGTAGGGATATCATAAGGCACATATCCTTCATTAAAGACTTTTAGAAGGGCAATCCTATGTGCTTTAAAATTTTAAAAAAGTGAGAGTATTTATATCTTTGTCGACTATTTGTTCAACTGGTCAATAATACTATATTCACTATGTTTGATGAACTTAAGAAACTCTATAGCTTTTTTCCTGCTTATTGGCTCATTGATGACTATAGGATTTGACTCTTTTATTATTATTTTTGGTGCTAAGTTAATGATATAGTGCACTTTTTTGAGTTTCACTTTCTAGCATAGCTAGGGTATGGCGTCTACTACTATGAGTTAGGTGGCTTATTTTTATGAGGTCAACATTAGCAGTTTGTTGATTGGAATCTTCGGTGATTATCATCTCGCTTTTGTAACTTCATGGCTTTGCTTTGTCTTATTTATAAAAAAAGGGGAAGGAAACTGGATAATCATTTTTGGTGTAGGATGAACAAGGGTTGTGTGGACATCTGGTTGGTTGGCAAACAAGATCAATGGCCTCTCGACACCATAAAGAGGGCTATTCCCTTCCCTATCTGTGAAATTGATAAACATGCTTACGTCTTCATCTTTCTCCTTATAAAACTTTAATTTCTTAGTGATCTATCATCCCTCAGACCATAGGAAATTTGAGCAATATTGTAGGCTATGCCTTTGTCTATAGCAGTAATAAAAGGATTTAGTGATTTTCTCAACCATGACCTTTGATTTCTAAAACTATCACAGCCTTTACAAAGACTTGCCAGACTTTGCTCATTGGTTTTTTAACTTTCGTGACATTCTTCTTAACCCAACAACTTTTTTCATTAATTATCGCATTTACCATTGGCTTTCTATGGTTGGAAGTGGATTGGCTCCAAAGATAGGTCCTAGCCTTTGTTTGCCTTAATCATAACTTTTTCTAGTAGACTCTGCATTTTTCTTTTCAAAGATTTGTAGTTATCAATGGAATGGCCTCGTGCCCAAGCACGATGCTCAAAATAAGCATTTTCATCATATCATTTTGGATATAGAGGTGATTTCAAGGTTATGATATTGAGGCCATGAACTAGCCTACTAATAAGCAAGAGTAAATCTTTTTGTAAGAATAAGGGAGTGGACCAAAATGTTCTTTTTCCCAGGGTGTCTTTTGGTTATTAGGGGCTCTAGCATTGTTTATATTGTAAGGTTGAGCATTTTGAGTGGTGTTTTGGGTGGGATATGGTGCAAAGCTCATCGTTAGGTTAAATCTAGTAGAGTAGACTGATTGTAGCATTGGTGAGCTTGGGTTAAAGCTTTGATAGGCGATTGTACAGAAATATATACTTGGATATAGGCTCTAGGCAAATTAAGTAGGAAACTTACTGGTGGCATTTACTTTCTTCTCTTTGCCTTAGCGATAGTCTTTTTAGTCTAGCCAGATGATTCTCTACCAATATCTTGCCACTTTTATGGCATTATTGATCATTTTACCTGATATGACTATGTCAATGAAGTTTCTAGCGGCATTCCCATTAGCTTCTCATACTATAGAGCTTGTAGGGTGTTGATAAACATGACTATTATTTTCTTATGAGCTTAGGTAGCCTCTTCTCTCCATCGTTAGACGTATTGCTTAAAGCTTTCAATGGCTTTCTTTTCCATGCTTATGAGAAAAAGATGATTCGGAGCCTAGTTAGTTACATGCTTATATTGGTCAAGAAAGGTAGGAGCTAGATTTGCTCATGTCTAAATTCTAACCTGATTGAGCTCTACATACCAACGAGAGATTGCCTTAGTTAAACTATCTTGGAAACATTTTATTAACATATTTTCATTTTCCCTATACCTAGCCATCTTCTAATACATGCGAATATGGGTAGTCAAATCTAGTTCTATTGTACTTTTTAAAATTCAACACATTGAATTTAAGTGGGATGGTGAGGTTAAAAACTAGACTTACAGATTTGGCATCTATAGTTCCAAATTTGTCACTTTCTTCTAAATTGATTCTTACTTGTGTCTTCCTCTATTTGAAAAAACTTCGGATGCTTTGCCTTTTCGTGCTCTACTTGTTTATCAAAATCTGGGACTAAAAGTCTTGCTGGAGAGGAACTTGTACCTTAATACACATGAACAAAATAAGGTGTCATTGCCAAGTTTATCTAGATAAATCATTGAGCTAGTTGAACTAATGCTGATGGGGATTGCTATTCATGTGATGCCTTTTCATAAGCATTTGTGGCTTCAGTACCACTATTTAGATCACTTTTGTGACTAGCTGACTTTTTACCCACATCAATAGTGCGTGTTTACCCTTTATCTTTTAGAGAAGTAGATAATAGTTTAGTTAGCTTTGCTACCTAAGCTTGTAGTTCCTCATTTTTTGAAAGCATTTTTTCTTGAAACTCTTTATAGATGAGTTTCAAGTGTTCAATACGAGCTTGATGGTCATTCTCCATAGCTTTTCAATAGTTGCAAGTGTTATATCAGTGACGAATGGTAGATTCCATGTTTCAAAGCACCTTATACTTTAGATTTTTGTCGAATTAGACTTTTATAACATGTTTTAAATATGCTTGATGAAATGATGGCAATATGCATAACCAAGCATGCTCATGTATGGAGTTTACATGATATTATTGATAAATGCATGAATGATTATAAGAATTAAGTTAACATGCAAATGCACAAGAGAAAATTGTGTTCTAGCAATAGCTTCTTCATAAATCTTTCATTAAATAGGAATATCTTTTATTACATTCGATCAATTTTAGAAATAACAAACATGGTTACATTATCTAATTATATCCTCAAATGATCTGGCAATTATTGTTTGTGCTCTCGTAAAGGAATAAAGGTTCTCCTCAGGGATCAGGCCTGTTCAGCCATGTCATCTGCCTTGGACTAGGTCACTCAGATATGCTTCATGGGGCACTAAAGCTGCTCTAGATGTTCCAGACAAACTTACTCAGACTTAAACCATACATTGTGTCATTCCCACACCTTTTCTTGTGAAGATCCCAACTCCGTGGTGGTTTTATGGAGAGGCTATTCTGTAAGAAGTATCGAGAAAACAAGTAATTAGATTACAAAAAACATGTTAAAAACACTCATTCAAGACTCCCTAAACAGGATCATCTTATAAGATCTTGATTAGTCTTTTAATTTAGAAACCTAAACAACTACTCAAAATTCAAACAAACCTTAATCTTGAGAAGTCTTTAAGCAATTCCATGACCCAATTATCAAAAACATCGAGCTTGGTTGTTGTGAACCAAAGCTGTCCAAGTGTCTAACCTCTAATGGCTATCCGCATAGGTGACTCGAAAAACCTTTAACAAAGAAGAAACTTTATTGCCAGGAGCTATACTAATAGCTTAGGTTTCAAAAAACTTCCCTTACACTTAGAAGACCTTGATTTAATAGTCAAAACGAAGAAGAAAACTGATTTTCCTCTTCTTTGAAAGGAAATAGCACAATCTTCGATAAGAATTCTGGAAAGATGTCGCCCAACCTTATTTTAGTCCTCCTTAGTAGATTTTTAAAGCCTTTACTAAGCTATGAAGGATGACTAACAAAGGTTTATATAGCCTAGGGTTTAAAATTTTTTTTCTTAGAAATTATAATCTTGCCTTTCGCTTATTTGAACTTATTCAAATTGGGCCTAAGTAATTATTACTTGTATTAGACATAAAGACCCAGTCTTAATTTAATTTTTCCTATCACCCTTATGTGTGTGACCCAATAGGCCCTCATCATATTGGAAATAAATATAAAATAGCCTAGTTAAGAATATTTTATATTTATAGACTAAAACTTGCATCTGACAATGCATCATGGCCACCTAACATGTAGGGAGTGTTATTATGGTTTCGAAAAGCCCTTTAGTGTTTAGTACCTTAGTGTAGTAAATATCCTTTCATCATATTTCTTAGAATTAGCAAGAACATGGTTCAGTTTCTACTCTCAGCCTATTCCATATTAGTATGCAACCCCTATGTGTTAACTTTATAATCAATATTGCTTTGGCCAAAGACTTTGAATTAACACAGGCCAGGTACATGTGAGATATGTCCCCTCATATCACTTAGAGTGATGAATCTTCTCTAGACCACTCGTTCACCTACCATATGATTCATGCCACACCTAGAACCACCCTATAATAAGCATTCATCTATTGTGGACCCGTTCATAATGGAATCAGAGCATGACACTTCTTATACAAGATGATCTGGTGTTATAAGTCTAAAGATTACTTACTACTAACACATGAGAGTATTTTGATAGACACCTGAGTGAAACATTAAATGAAACTTTCATAGCAGGTCAAGTTCAGTGAATTTGTTACCATAACAAGTACATATTTGATGTCCCAAATATCTCTATACTTTAACTTATGGGATTAGTTGTATACATCCTATGCATGAAGGCCCACAAACACAAGTCTTTCTGCATTTTCAATGTCTTATCTTGATAATACAATGCCATGAACATTTTAGAAACATAACTTTGATGCATAGAGATCTCATAGTTGCAACCTTTACAATTCCCTTGTAAGGCCAATGTGCTTCATGGGCTTTATCTGCGTAAAATGTTTATAACAATTATACAATTAAATCTTATAGATAAAGAAATAACTTTATAATATTAATTAAATATAATGTTTGATTACATGAAATCACTAAATGCTAATGCTTTACAAGCCACAACGATTGGCTTGTAGGGCTTACACTAACAATCTTTCACTAGTACTAAAGTCAATCGCCTATATGTCTAAGCCCCATGCCCTCCATACGATAATGTTTCTACTAGGATAAAAATTTGCTCTAAGTTATCCTCAGTAGGTATTTGTTCCATACTAACATCATGTCTCTTTAATAAGGTCTTGAATGATGTTATATCATCGTAATACATGTTTGGATTTATGATGAGATTGTTCCTTAGCTTGCGCTATGGCTCCATTGTTATAACAATAAAGTGGTACTAGATTAATAATGCTTGGAACCATACCAAGTTTAATGATAAACTTTTCATCCAAACTACCTTCTTCTCAACCTCATACATGGAAATGTATTCGACTTTAGTTGTTGAGTTTACTGTTGTAACCCATTTAGAGCTTTTCCAGCTGACTGTAGCATCTTTAAGGGTAAATATAAAACCGCTTCACGATTTACTATCATCCCAATTAGATTAGAAGCTTGCATTAGTAAAACCCTTTACATGGAGTTTAGCTCCTTTATATACTAGAAAGATAACCTTAGTCTTTCATAAGTATTTAAGGATATTCTTCACAACAATCTATTGACTTTCACTAAGATCACTTTAGTATCTGCTCATGATACTTAACGCGTATAATACATCAGGTCATGTACATAGCATAGCTTACAAAATGGTCTAATAGCCAAGGCACATGGAATCTTATTCATCTATGCCCTTTCATTTGATGTTTTAGGACACATCTTTTTCGCGTAATGCTACCATGTACCATAGGTAGATTTTTTTCTTAGAGTTTTCATGCTAAACCTCTTTAGCACCTTACCTATGTTAGTAGGTTAAGATAAGCCAAGTAACCTTTTTGATCGATCTCTATAGATCTTAATTCTTAGAATGTATACTTCTTCTCCCAAATCCTTCATGGAGAATTATCTGGACATCCAAAACTTAGTGGCTTGTAGTATTAGTATGTCGTTTCCTATAAGCAATGTGTCATCAACATATATCACCAAGAAAATGATAACCTGCCTTTTTACCTTTTTGTAGATGCATAGATCAACAGGATTTTTTATGAAGCCAATTTCTTTAATTACTTCATCAAATTTGATATTCCAACTCCACGAGGCTTGCTTTAGCCCATATATGGACTTTTCAGTCTACATACCAAAGTTCGATTTATCTTGGATGTAAAACCATTAAGTTGTGTCATGTACACTTCATCTTGCAAATTCCCATTGAGGAATGCAATTTCCACATCCATCCACCATATCTCATAATCGTGATATGTAGCTATAGTAAGCATGATCTAGATGGATTTTACCATGGTAATTAGTGAAAAGTTTTCCTCGTAATCAATGCTTTCTACTTGATTATAACCTTTTGCCACTAATCTGGCCTTATGCATAAGTACATTGCCATCTACATCAATCTTTCTATTATATGTCAGTACATTGCCATCTATGTCAAGTTTTCGATGAAATACTTAGTTGGAAAAAAATAAATTGATTAAATATTTAAAATAAAATCCTTAAAAATCATCATAAAATCATATTTAGTTGGAAATACTTTTTGACTAAATTTCATGACTTTTTCATTTTTGAGGAAATTTCATTGCAAAAATTATTACTTATTGAAAATTACGTTAAAAATAGTATTATTTTCAATTGGTATTATTTTTTAAAATAAAATTAAAAAGAATAGAGGAAAATTTACCACCTAAACTTTTTTTAATTGAATTTTTTGTCAAACAAGTCAAAATTCCATGGAAATACAATTTTCGACAGAATTTTTGATCAATAATACTTTTTGCGATGGAGTTGAAAATAATGGAGGGAAATTTCCTACATAAACTTCTTTCAATGAAAGCTTCTCTAGGAAAAAGTCAAATTTTCATTGATAATAGATTTTGTGACAGAATTAAAAACAATGGAGGAAATTTTCCTACCTAAACTTTTTTTTTCGATGAAAGGTTCCATTAGAAAAAGTAAAAATTTTGTAAAAATAACGTAGTTATGGAAGTCATCTGCACCTTTGGCTTTATCATTTTCAATATTTAAGTTATTATTCAATAAGTTTTTATATTTTTTGTTTATTGTTTTTTATTTTATATTGCTTTTAACGTATAATTAATTGTAAATTATTTTTATTAATTAATTTAAAATAATTATGTTTATAATTAGTTTATTATAATTATGTTAATTACTTTATCTTTGTAGTTTATTATAACCATCTATCATAAATTAATTAGGTTTATAATTAATTCATTATAATTGTTCGATTTGCAATTGTTTACTGCATATATTCATATTTTAGTTGTGGTTGAGAATATATATTGGATTATGGATTATGAATATATTTGTATTAACAATTTCTTAACTCCGTTAATTTGATATCTTTGAGCTTGACTTAATAAATTTTATGTATGTGCATATAATTCTTCTATGTAAATCGCATAATAAGTTGAACTTTTACTATAAGAGATAGTGATGCAGGTAGATCTAGTTACAATTCGAAATTTTGAAAGATGATTTTGTATAATATTTTGAACAATTATTAATAATTTTTTATTTAAATACTATTATATTTTTTATGAAATTTTATTTAATTATCACATATTATATTTAATTCATTTTAATTACAAAATAACCATTTTTATTAAATTAATTATTATATAAGAAAATGATTATTATAATTACATTAGTAAGTATACTTGTGAATTTAATATTATATTGAAAGTATATATAAATAATAAATTAAATTTACTAAAAAAATTTACTTGGCAAATAGTTTTAGCAACAGATTTTTTCATCTCTAATAATTATTTAAGAAGAAAATTTTCCTCATTAATAATTATTTGTTACCTTAAAATTCTATTGTGAATAACTACTCATTTCGTTGGAAAAACTACTCCCATCCGAAATAATATTATTTTCAATGGAATTTTTTTTTCCAACGTAATATAATGACTTGAATATTTTGATAGAAATATTCCATTGGAAAAAAGTATTTCCTATAAAAATGTGACTCTTTTTCGATGAAAAAATTGCTTTTTTTTTTGTAATGATAGCTTTAAGTGCAAACCTTTAATGATGGGTTATTGGGTTTGAATAGAACTACTATAGATGCTGTATTAGGTATAGTTTTAATGGTAGAATCTTTTAATGAAGCCTATAACTTGCTTGAAGCAATAGTATCGAATAATTATCAATGGTCATCTGATAAATTTGTGCCAATAAAAAAGTTACAAGTGTTCATGAGTTGGATGCAATAAATGCTTTAACTGCATAGGTAGTAACACTATGTAGGGGTGGATATGTTAATGACTGCTGCCGAACTAATGCTGAATTGGTTCAATATATTGGGAACTATAATAGATAGCATAACAATCTTTATTCCAACAACAACAATCCAACTATAATAAATAGCATAACAATCCTGGATTGTCACCATAACAAGCCTGAGATATGAACCATCACTGGAAGAGATGTTTATGCAATACATGGCAAATAATAATACTATTATTCAGAGCCAAGCGGTATCACTTAGGAATATAAAGACTCAAATGGGCCAACTTTATGCCATAACAACCACCCTAGAGTAACTCTTACAAGTGATACTAAGACTAATCCTAGAAGAGATGGAAAAAGACATTTAAGGCAATCATACTATAGAATGATAAAGAGATAGAAAAGGATAATATGAAACAAGAATTATCTAACAAGCCACTTTGAAAGGAAGTATGGGAGGTTGAAATTTAAAATTTTCATGAATAGAAAACTCAGTGTTAACGACCACCACACTTTTTTTAGCAACTTTAAAAGCAAAAGCTTGATAAACAGTCCAAAAATTCCTTAATGTTTTTAAAAAGCTAAATATCCATATCTTTTTCACTAAGGCTTTGAAGGAAATGCCAAGCTATTTAAAGTTCATGAAAGAAATATTATCCAAAAAAATGAAGATTTGGTGAATTTAAAACAATTACATTTACTAAAAAGTGCAGTGCATCCTCCAAAAACACCTTCCATTAAAGCTCAAGGATCTTGGACACTTAACCGTTCTGTGCACAATTAGGAATCAATTCTTTGGTAGAGCTTTATATGATTTAAGAGTAAGTATAAATTTAATCCTTTTTTTGTCTATAAGAAACTAAGTTTAGGGAAGTTAGCCTTACAATAATGAAATTGCAATTAGCAAATAGATCTTTACAGTTATCTAAAAGGCATTGTTGATGATGTGCTAGTAAATGTTGAAAATTTATTTTCCACAGTGGATTTATTACATTTGACACGGAGAAAGATCATGAAATACCAATCATTCTTGGAAGACCTTCCTTAACTACTAGTAGAACTCTTATTGATGTCCAAAAAGATAAACTTTCCATAAGAGTTCATGACCGAGAGGAAACTTTTAATGTTTTTAAAGTTATGATATTTCCTAATGAATCTCATAAGTATTTTGCGATTAATTTGGTATTACAGATAAGTTTTTCATAAATAGTTATCATGCGGATCCACTCAGGGCATCTTTGATGTCTGTTTCTAAAAGGGATGATGATGACATTATAAAATATTTTAAATTATTTAATGCTCCACAACATTTCATTAGATTCGCTTCTCAGTTTGAATTTTTTGGACTTACAGTTGGTGCAACACTATCTACTAGGCTTTCTAGTGAATAGCCACCCTCTATATAGCTTAAGCTATTACCCGTACATTCATAATATGCTTTTCTCACTAAAATTCTACATAACCTATTATTATCTAATATTCTGTTAATGTTGAGTAGGAAAACAAACTCTTTAAGGTGCTTTGAAAATGTAAAATGGCATTAAGATGGTTTATTGTAGATATAAAATAGGATAAGCCTTTCAATTTGCACACATAAAATCCTTCTTGAAATAGTCACAAGGCTAGCAATAAGCACTGACACCAACTTAATCCCATCATGAAAGAAATGGTCAAAGAGGAGTTCATTAAATGATTAAATGTAGGCATTATCTGTCTTATCTTAAATAGTCCATAGGTAAGTCTAGTTTGATGTGTGACTACAAAATGATGGAAAAATGTTGTTTCCAATGACAAAAATGAGCTCATTCCCACTAGAACTATGACCAAGAAGTGGATATGCATGGATTACCAAAAGCTTAACAAAGTTAGTCGGAAAGACTACTTTTTGTTGCCATTTATTGATCAGATGCTTAACATATTAGCTTGTAAGAAGTTTCACTATTTCATGGATAGGTATTGAAGATACAACCAAATTGCTATAGCCTTTAAAGATCAAGAAAAAAAACATTTTTACTTGCCCATATGGGAATTTTTGCATTTTGGGGAATTGTTATTTGGACTTTGTAACACTTTTATAACCTTTAAAGATGCATAGTGGCTATATTCTCTGAAAAGGTGAAGCAATGCAAAAAGTTATTTTTGTATGATTTCTCGTCTTTAAAAACTCATTTGATGATTGTTTACATAATCTAGCTTGTATGCTTAAAAGATGTGATGAAACAAAGTTAGTGGAAAAATGTCCTTTCAAGGTTTAAGAAAATATCATTCTCAGACATCAATTTTTTAGTAGAAGCATAGATGTAGACAATGCTAAGATTGAGACATTGATTAGCTTTCACCTCCAACATCCACAAGGGCAACGTTAGTTTGTTTCATGTCCTTTTATTTTAGTTTGTTTTACATGTGTTTTTTATTTGTTTCCTATGATTGCATTCTTGACATTTAGTATGTTTAAGTGTCCATTATGTTTAAATATATAGTTTTTTTTATGCTTGAGATTATTTTTACTAATTCAAATGAGCTTTTACTGCGGTTATGAGATTTTAGTTATTTATTTATCTTTAATCTTGGGAAAACATGTGCATGATATGAGTTTGAATTAAATTCATTTTAGTCTTACTTTTAGGATTTAATTTTCAATAATTGGCCACTTAATCTCTCACCTAGATTTATGTTGGTAATTTTAAGACTATTTATGTTGATTTAAGTAATAATTATGTTTAGAAGACTAGAATTTGTTTGATTCTTTCTTAAGGCAAAATCCTAGAAATCACTAAGTTAAGGAAAAGATTGAGGCCATCTTTAGTTTATTTAAGCCTTTCTAAGCTACCTATATATATAAACATCCTTATTCTACCTAATTATGCCTAATTGATATAGATTTCCTTCTTTTCATTGCCATATTTTTAGCCTAGGCTAATATTAAAAATCATGATTAACCTTACTACATAGACATGTGCGTGGAATTGTTGCAAGAAATATGTATGAGCCATGTCTTATTTGGATGGAATAGTGATGTTTTTCAAATATAAATGAAGAAAGATATATAAATAAAGTCATAAAGAAAGGAAGTTGCATTCAAAGAGGTTATATGACTTAAGGTATTGTGAATGGCCTTGTGAAGATCTTGAATATGAAAAGTGTCTATCGTTGATTTAAACCAAAATATATCCTATATCATACCTTGAGCCTAGTCTTTCAATACAAGCTTAATAAAGTCTTATACGATGTTTCATGAAGTGTTAGTCTACATAGTGCAGAAATAGATGAAAATATATGTGATTGTAGTATTAATAAATATTTTGCATCAACATAAACATATTTAGATTGCATGTAATGATTTGCAAAAAGATCATACACACACACTGAAAATATACTCAAGTATAAAGCTTAAAATTGAATTGAATCAAGAACTTGGATGATATTTGTGTTCTATATAGATTCAGGATTCTGAGATAACTTTTAAGAACATTTAAGGGAATCATTAATAAGTGCATTTATCTTTAACTATGCTTTGCTTTGCTTTGTTTTGGTTCATTTTATTTTTTTATTTTGTTTTGTTTTGCCTTGTTTTTGTTTTGTTTAGCTTGAGAACTAGCAAATTTAGGTATGGGATGTGATAACTCTATGCAATAGAGTTATGTAGTCACATTTTGTGTAAGATCTAATCTTAGGCATCTAATGCTTGTTTAGATTTGGTAAATTAATTCAACAATAAAAATTTTATTAAAAATGGTATCAGAGTAAAGCACAAAACTAATTGAAATAGCATTGAAAGATCTGACTTAAAAGCACTTGATTGATCTACATTAAACAAGAAAAATAGAAATGTGATTTTCATGACTCAATTTAAAAACATTTATTATCTCGGATTAAAAAAGAGTCTGCTTCATTCTTGTACACTAGCCTAGTTATCGCAGACTAAAGCTGTCCATACGTCTAGCCTCCAATGGTGATCCACACAAGCAAGTCAAAAATCTTTCAAAAGGGAGAAACTTCTATATGTTGAGATTTGTACTAGCATATTAGGTTTAAAAAACCTTCTCTATGTAATATCTCAATGCACCAAAATTAGCAAAATTGGAGAAAAATTGATTTCTCACCAAAATTTAAAAAGAGAGTGGCTCAAAACCCAAGGTGGCTACAAATCACCCAAATGAATGTGAATCAACACCTTAGGGTTTTCTACTTATGTTAGGGATAGAAAAAAGTGGGTTTAAATACCCAGGGCTAGAATGTTTTTAACCTTTTTGCTTATTTACACTTTAGCCCCTTCATTTTTTAACAATTCAAAAAGCTCCCAAGTAACTTTTACACTTTAGACAATTTAATCCCTGTCTCATTTTAATTTTATAAAATCTCCCTTATATGTGTGACCTATTAAGCCTCCATCATAACAACAATAAATATAAATTTACTCAGTTAAGAATAATTTATATTTATCGACCAAGATTGGCATCTAGCAATGCATCATGGCCACCTAATATATAGAAAGAGTCAAATTGGTTTTGACAAGCCCTTTAGTGTACAATATCTGAATGTAATTTAATCCCTTCATCATATATCCCAAAATTAGCAAGAGCATGGTTCAGTGTCTATTTTTAGCACTTCTATATTAGTATGCAAACTCTATGTGTTAAACTCCATAATCAATATTGCCTTGGCCAAGGTTTTTAAGTTAACACGAGCAAGGAACAACTAGGATATGTCTCTTTTTATCACTTGGGATGATAAATCCTCTCTGAACCACACATTCACCTTTAGTATGTTTTATATCATACCCAAAAACACCCTGATTTGATATCCATCCATTGTGAACTCATTTGCGATGATCTTTAAGTATGATAATTCACATACAAGGTGACCTGATGTCACAAGTCTAAAGATCACTTATACTTCTGACATATGAAAGTATTTCCATGGATACATGAGTGATCTACCAAATAGAACTCTCATAGCGGGTCATGTTTAGTGAACTTGTTCACAAAACAAGTACTTATATGTTATCCTTATGTATCTCTATACTTTAACTCATGAGATCAATTACATGAATCATATGCATGAAGGCTTAACGTATACTAGTCTTTGGTCTTAACAATATGATGACCAGGAATAGTTTTAAAAAATGATTTTGATACATAAGGATCTCATAATTGTAACTCTTTATAATTCCCTTGCAAAGCTAATGTGCTTTACAGGTTTTATCTACATAAGATTTAAATAACTATTAATGGATCAATCTTATGGATAAAGAAATACCTCATATTATATTAATCAAATATAATGTATGTTACATGAATTGACAAAATGCTAATGTATTACAAGTTCAACTGATTAGATTGCAAGGCTTATACTAACATTTTGTATATTAAAGTTTGTTATGCCCATGATTTTTAATTAGGATTTAGTGATTTCTATGTTTGTTTTTACGTTATTCTTTATTTCCTTTATGATCAAATTAGGTAGTAATTTACTATATTTTAAAATCATTATAGGTTTAAATCGTAAAAGAGCTTCGAGATACGACAAAATGGCAAAAAAGGAGGCAAGAATGCAAATCAACATGTCTAGCACTACAGTGCTAACGCCTTCAGAAGCAACATTCTTCCACTGAGGGCCCGAAGTTATAGTGCTGAAAAACTGAGGCCATTATGTCAATCCTAGTCCTTATTTATGTGGGAAGTCTTTCTTTCTTGAATTTTGGAGCTCTATAATGAGGTTTTTTAAGACTTAGGACTTTTTAGCTTTTATAAACCTAATTTTTAAGGGGAGTAGCAATCAAAAGTTTACTAGAGGCAAAGAAAGATTTATGGAAGCATGAAGACCAAAGACTCGACAATCTTAATTTTCTTTTTTCTTTTCTCTTATCTTGTAATATTTATGATGGTGAAACTCCCTTACTTTTGTGTTTTCTTTTGTTAGTACCAACTAATTTAGCTTTCTAGGATTAGAACTCAATATGTAGTTTAGATTATCTTATTTTCATTCTCAATTTCAATGGTATTTGAGTTGTTTATTCTATCTTCTGCTTAACGATTCTAAGTGTTTGATCACCGATATATTGATTTGTTAAACCTAAATAAACTTGGAAAATGAAATTTTGTGCATAGACATAGGCTGAATAATATATGTTCATATCCATTTATTTAACTAAATGAATTAATTAGTATGTGGGACAGGAATATACTTACATGTCATTTGTAACCAATTTAGAGTCTAGGCTTTATGAATCCTTTAATTTAATTCTCGTAAGAATATGATAAATTAGTTGAGAGTGACATTTTTATAAGAACATCAAAAAAGACTTATAATTACATTAGAACTCTAGGTTAATAACTCATTATCATTAGTAAAGTTAATAGAGTAGAAAATATTCAAATAAAGTGTTAAGGGAAATTTTAATTTTAGATTTTATGCACTAATTAATTAAACTCCCGTTGTCTTTTTTGTTTGCTCTTTTCATTTATTTAGTTTTTAGTTTACAAATTTTAATCTCATGTTTAAATAAGATTATGTTTTTATAATTTTATTAGTTAAAAAATTTAGTATAATTTCTTATGGGCATAATACTATACTTATTCTTATATTACTTGTTAACAATATGAGCACCAGTGTAGCAAAATCTACAATATCAATTTAGGGCTTGGAAATTAATTTTTCTTGTTTTAATTTGTTTCGATAAAAACTTTACTTTGTAATTAATATTTTCTTTTAAAATAAGATTGGACAATATCATAAAAATAATTTTTTTATAATAAAAAATGATTTAATCAAAACTCTATTAATAAATCAATTATTGATTAAAAATCATTTATTTATATTTTTAATAATAACTTTAAAATATATTAACAACATTTAGAAATTCATTTGCTTAACATGACATTTATTTTTTAGATTTTTTTAATGAAGAAATCATTCATGTAGAATGATAATTTAAAATATTTGATTCTTAACTTCATAAAATTTGCAGCAATTTGGACGTTATATATTTTTAAAAATTACAAAATTTATTATTAAATTAAAAAATATTGACAAAACTTTTTCAATATTGAATTCAGTTAAATTGAGAGCTAAAATTATAGAATTGTTGATTTGATTGTAAGGTATTTGATTTTAAAATGCAAAAGAGCAATGATTGGTAATATATATATATATTGTAAACACAAATTTCGTGTCGAAAAATGGCCAAGAAAATTTGGAGACAAATAAATCAAATTGATTTATCAGACTTGAATTGCAATATCTGGATGTTCTTTAAAATAAAGAAATCCTTTGATTCTTTTCTTCAATAAAAACTTCGATCCAAGGGTCTTCTAGAC
>JBBYHK010061279.1:33179-45713 GCA_038382065.1 Adansonia grandidieri | reverse complement strand
AGGCTTAAAAATTTAACCAAGCAAATCCAATACTGATGAAAAATCATTCTTAAAAATCAAATCTTTGCTTAAGATGTCATGAATGCTATGAATGGTATGCAATGCATCTACAGTGAAACACTATGATCATGAATCTAAACACTCCCAAATCATGATAGCAAAAAAAATCTCAAGCTCATCATTTTTTCATTGATTTAGAATTTCTTCATTATTTCATGAATTCTAATTTTTCAACTTTCATTCTTAATTGATCAAACTGACTTGCCCCATCTGAGTTGCATTGTACGTTTTTATTTCCACAAATATCAACACCTCTATTTTATTACTCTTACTTCTATCCTTTTTACCATGTAGTTCTTTATTTCCTTACCAAAGTGATGAAATAATCTTTCAATAATCTTTCAGTAACATCTTTATTAACTTATCTTTCATAATTTCCAATTTAATAATAAACAAAATGCATTGTACATTTCCTCAATAAGAATGCAGGAAAAGGTACAAGGGAAAGCAATGTAAATTAGGAAAAATAATTCTCTATTATTATGAGAAAAGAGAAAAAAGGAATATAATTTAATAGTATTTCAATTAAGCCATTTCAAAGAAAATTACAACGTAGAATGTAGATAAGGTAATTGTTACTTAAACAGTGAACATCCAAATGATCATGATCAATCCAATCCTTGACTTTTCCTTGAAAACTTACTTAATTGATGCCCTTAACATGCTTTAGACTCGAATTTGCCCCTTACCATATGATCTTTAATTGATGTTGATTTTTTCATGGTCTAAACTACTTTTTTTTTTTCTAGATTTTCCATTTTTGAAGATTCTGCCCTAATCATGATAGCTTTAAATGACACTAAATTTTATGTAAGCCACCTTTTAGCTTAGATCCCACTAATAATTTAAATCGATCTCATGGATTTTCAATTTAAGTTTTTTTTTTCTCTTTTTTCTTTTTTCTTCAAGCAAAAAATTTTTTACAGCATCTGAATTGATTGAGTTTGGCAATTCATTCCCTTTCATTTCAGTTAAAATTAATGCCCCACCTAAAAAGGCTTTTTTCACCACATATGGACCTTTCCAGTTTGGTGTCTATTTTCATCGATAATCATGTTGACATAGAAGATTTTTTTTAAGAGCAATTCTCCTTTTTAAAAGCTTCTAGGGCAGACCTTTTTATTGTGTACTTGCATCATTCTCTTTTGACATAGTTGGCCATGGCAAAAAGCAGCAAGCTTTTTTTCTTTAATAAGGTTTAGCTGCTCGTATCGTTCTCATATCTATTCAGTTTCTTTTAATTCAACCACCTTCAATCCCTTTCAGGATGGTATTTCCACCTTGATTGGTAATACAGCCTCTATCCCATACATTAGTGAAATTGGGGTTGCCCTTGTAGATATACTTACTAATGTTTTGTAAGTATGCTAGGCAAAAGGTAACTTTTCATGCCAATCTTTGCATGTCCCAGTCATCTTTTTCATAATTCTCTTAAAATTTTTGTTAGCTGCTTTTACCACTCCATTCATCTTTGGATGATTGGTGGAGAATTATGGTGTTTAATCTTGAACTGTGTGCATACTTCTTCCATCATTGTGTTATTCAAATTATGAGCATTATCTAAAATGATTCTCTTTAAGAGCCCATATCGACATATTATCTCTTTTTTGATAAATTTACACATAACTATTTATGTAACATTTGCATAAGAGGCTGCCTCTACCTATTCATGAAATAGTCAATGACAACAAGAATGAACCTATGCCCATTTAACGCTCTTAGAGTGATTGGTCTTATTACGTCCATGCCCCATATTAAGAAAGGCCATGGTGGTATCGAAACATGCTGTTCATTTAGGGGAGCATGAATCTTACTAGCATAAATTTGACATTTGTGGCACTTCTGAGCATAATCAATGCAATCATTCTCCATTGTTGACCAGTAATAACTTACCCTCATAACTTGCTTTTGTCATCATATGGCCATTAACATGTGCCCCACATGCCCTATCATGTACTTCTTCTATTATTTTTTGTGCTTCTGTTGCATTCACACATCTTAAAGGCATTTGATCACGACTCTTTTCATATAACACATCACCATCGAGGAAAAAACCCATAGCTAACCTATGAATGAATTTTTTATCATTATCTGACATACGCTTAGAATATTACTGATGCTTAATATATTGCAAGATATCGTAGTACCATGGTTTCCCATAACTTCTTATTCTACCTCATAATAGTGTGCAGGCGAGTCTTTTATAGTTAACTCAATAGGTTGGATGTTAACATCAGTACCCAGTTGGAATATTAAAGCCAATGTAGGAAGAGCATTAGTGATTTGATTTTCTTTTCGAGAGAGATGTTGAAAATGAACCTTTTTGAATCGCTTAACCAATCTTATCATATCTTCATCTCTCATTTTTCTTAGAGTTGGTAAATAACCAAAGTCAAGTCTCTGTGGACATCTAACACATCAATTTTTCTATCATTCGCTACTTGTAAGCCCATAATGCAAGCCTCATATTCAGCCATATTATTGGTGCAACTAAAATCCAGTCTAGTAGTGACTGAAAAATAATTCCATCTAGGGATACCTAAATTGCCCTAATTTCATGCCCTAAAGCATTTGATGCTCCATTAAAATACATTTTTCATGTTTTTTCCTCACATCCTTCTTTGTCTACTAGGATTACTACCATTAAATCTTTATTTGGAAAGTTAAACTTCATAGGATCATAATCTTCAAAAGCTCTGTCAGTGAGGAATTCTACTATTACACTCATTTTTGCAACCTTTTGGGTCACATGTATTATATCATTTTCAAAAAGCCTAACTTGCCATCTTGCTATTCTTCTTGAAAATGATGGCTTTTGAAAAATGCATCCTAGGAGATCTAACTTTGCTATGAGCAATGTCGTATGGTATAACATATATTTCTTGAGCCTATGAGTGTTTAAGCCAACGTAGAACACATCTTCTCTAGTGGTGAATACTTAGACTCGTAATCAGTGAATTTTTTACTTAGGTAATATATGGCTTGCTCTTTCTTGCCCATCTAATTGTCGTAGCATACATCCTATTGATCTTTCCCATATTGTTAAATATAGAATTAAAGGTTTCCTTAAGATTGATGGTACAAGAATAGACAAAGTTGACAAGTATTCTTTGATTTTCTTAAAAGCTTCTTAACAATCTTAATTCCATTCACATGTGTTCTCTTTACACAGAAGCTTAAAAATGGGATCACATTTAGATGTAAGTTGAGAAATGAAATAAGCAATATAATTTAGCCTTTCCCTAGAAAGCCTCTCATGTCATTTTCTGTTCTAGGAAGGGATAAATTTTGTATGGCTCGTATTTTGTTAGGATCTACCTTAATCCTTCTTTTGCTGACTTGAAACCTAATAACTTATCTAAACTGACAACAAATGTACACTTGGCAGGATTCAACTTGAGTTAAAATTTTTTCAGCCTTTCAAACAATTTCTGAGATGGTCTCAGCCTTTCGAACAATTTCTGAGATGGTCTACATGATTTTTTCCCTCACGAGGCTTGGTTATCATATCATTAACATAAAACTTAATTTTTTATGCATCATATCATGGAACAATGTCACCATTGCCCTTTGATAAGTTGCTCCTACATTCTTTAGCCCAAAAAGCATGACCCTATAGCAAAATATTTCCCCAAATGGTCACAAAGGTAGTCTTCTCTTTGTCCTCAGGAGCCATTCTAATTTGATTATAACCCAAAAAGCCATCTATGAAAGAGAATGAAGAATATCTTGTAGTGTTATCTATAAGAGTATTAATATGAGGTAAAGGAAAGTTGCCTTTTGGGTTTGCCTCGTTTAGTTCCTAATAGTCCATACACATTCATATTTTTCCATCTTTTTTAGGCATTGGGACTATATTCGCTACACATTCAGGATATTTGGCTACTTCTAGAAATCCTGCATCGAATTGCTTTTTAACCTCTTTTTTAATATCTCCGGTTTTATGCATCTTATCTTCTGTTGCACTGGTTTGCATTCTAGCTTTAGAGGGAATTTATGCTTTACAATAGTGGTACTTAAACCTGGCATATCCTGATAAAACCATGCAAATACAACCACATATTCTAAAAGCAATTCTTTTAGTATATCTTTATCATCAAATGAGAGTGATGTTCCCACTTTGACATTTTTTTTTCATCTTTTAGATTAACCATTTCCATAATTTCTTGATGAGGTTCTATAGACTTCTGCCCTTGTTCCACTAACCTCAACAAATCAAGTGATAAGGTGTCAACATCTGAGTCTTCTTCATTATTAAGTTTACCAATATGAATAGAGTTTTCAATGTCAAATCTTAAATTGTATTATCATGATTGCTTGAATATTCATTGTTTGTAGACCTAAAAATGGTTGAAAAGGTGTATATTGGTGCATGTGTCGATATGAAAATAAAATAAATTGAGATAAAGAGGAAATGTGCTAAAATGCATTCCATTTATTATTGAAATTAAAACTGACAAAAGTAAATTAGCCTATAAATAAGAAATTCCCTAATTACTTTGGTAAGGGTTTAAGAGCAACAAGAAATTTCTTTATCTTTTAATTCTTTAATTCATTACTTGAAAGTGTCAGATACACCAAGAGATCTTCTTGTTGACTTCCATTCTCCACCCTATGAATTGATAAGTCCAAAGAGCTTCCTCTATTTCCTCTATTGGTGTCATTTTTTTTGTATTTAGGTTGATAAATCCTTTTGAACAAAGATTTTCATACAAGTGAGGCACAATCAGTCCACTAGATTCTTGTGTATACCTCTTGTAATGAGCCATTCCTTCTTCCTTTTATTCTCCACTATCTCTCCTCTCTCTTGCCATGTTGGTCTGTATCCTAATCTAAATCTTTCCTTATTCACTGCTATGATTGGCTTTGTTTTTTATTCCTTGCAAATCCTTCCCTAATCCAGCTCTAACTTGCCAACCTTTCTTAGTTTGATTAAACAACATTTGAGCTATTCGGGCATACATTTGCCCACTACTTTAGAACTTTTACCCACATATGTTGCATTGACAAACTCAAATGATCTAAAAAACATTCTAAGGCTTCTTTAGTAGCTTTTACATATGGGATTGGTGATAATTGAGTGACCAATAAATCTTCTTCTCCAGACACATAAACTTGATTATTATCCACAACAAATTTGACTTTCTGATGCAATAATGAAGGAACAACCGCAACAACATTTATCTATAGCCTCCCTAATAAGTAGCTATAGGATGATGAAATGTTTATCACTTGAAATTTGACCTTAAAAGTGCAAGGACCAGTCTGTAAAGGGATCTTGGTATCACCCAACACCTTCCTATGAGTTCCATCAAAAGCCTTTACCATTATACTACTAGCTTTCATGTAGAATATGTCCACGAGCAACTTGGTTAGCATACTCATAGGCATGACATTGATCGATAATCAATTGTCAATCAGCAACTAAACCATAGTGTGGGTTTTACAACCTGTCATGATATGCAAGGTTTTAGTGCTAGTTTGTCTATTTGTAGGTATCTCATTATCATTGAAAGTTATGTAACTAGAGGTTAACAACTCTTAGTGATGCAGCTCACATTTTCAACAAAGATGTTGTAAGTGACATAAGCATGATTTAGTACCTTCATCAATGCATTTCTATGGCACTCAGAATTCAGCAATAATTATAACAGAGTGACATGTGCTGGCATTTTATTCAATTATTCCACCAGACGTACTTACTATGCTTAATCAGTTGCAGAAACTCATAAGCTTATTTTTCTATCATATGTTCTTGGTATTCTAAGTTTAGAGATATTTATTGGGTGTTTCTCACTTTCTAATTTTTCTTTTTTTTCTTTAGTTTTTCTTTTTCAACCTTCTCTAACATGCCAAGTGAGTAGCATTGTCCACTTTTAGTCATTCCTCTTATTCCAGTTATTTCTGCCAAATCTATAAAATAACTCAATGCTGACTCAGAAGTTGTAGTTATAGTATCTAGATAAGGCAATGGACTTAAAACATTAAAAGTAAGGATAGGCTTGTTAACTAGAATCGGCTTTAACTTTTTATCATAGTAAAATGTCACCAGCTTGACCTTGAAAGATAGCCCTAATGATTTATTTTCATCACTAACATTTATCTCATCATTCTTATGATTTTTAGTGAATTCTACTTGGAAGGAATCCATCTATCATTCCACTTTTTGTCGAAATCTATATGCATTCTTGAATCGAATGACCTATAGTTTCCATGTGGTACTTGAAAATCTTATTGGGGTCATATGTCCCGCGATGAGTACTTAAATTTGTTGGCACATAGCAAATCATATCAGCTTTGACTAGAATGTTAAAGATTTGCCTCAACAGGGTTGTAATATCCTTTACACTTCTTTTAACTATTCTTTCCTTCTCATCTTTCAAGGTGTTAACTATAGGTCCAGCATGATTAGGCAAAGGATTGCCACTAACATTTAGCTCTTCTTTCTTTTCAAAGTTTATTAACCTGGCTTTAATTAAGCCTTGCACCTTATACTTCAATGCAGTGCAATCTTTAGTAGAATGCCTAACAATTCCTACATGGTAATTACATCGAGCATTGGTATTGTACCATCTAGGGTATAGAGGTTTCATGGGCTCAAGGTACACAAGTGCAATTAAATGGTTCTTGATGAGATCTGGGAGTAGTTAAGTGTAGGTTATAGAGATAGGGTTAATGAAAGTTTTTTCTTGATAAGGTCATGTGCTTTTCGATTGTTTGGTAATTAAGTCAGTTTAGCAAATTGAATCACAAGTCTTACTAGTGGGATAGGTGCTCGAAGGTGAAAAGTTATATGAAAAGTGGGTGATGATCTAGGTTGGTAGGTATGGCAATTTCGTTTGAACTTGGATAATAGGTTTGATGGATAAGATATGGATTGCAAGGTGTAAATCCTCTATGTGGCCTCCATAAGCAACTATTTAAACCTTAGATTCCTTTTTCCTAGGGATTTTTTCATTTTTTGCTCCAAATGTATCTTCTACCTTTAATTTCTCGCTCTTGATAGCATTCTCGATAATTTCGCTTATGATCACCATATCTGCAAAGTTTTTCATAGCGTTCCCTATCATTTTTTTCATAATAAGAAGCTCAAAAAGTACTAATAAACAACATGGTAGTTTCATTCTCAGTAATAAGTGGTTAGACTAGTGCAACTAGCTCACGTCACCTTTGAGCATACCCTTTGAAATTTTTTGTTGGCTTTTTTTAATTACTTGCAATGCCATCCTATCAGGAGCCATGTCCATAATCTGTTTATATTGTGAAATAAATGCCCTAACTAATTTCTTCCATTAATGGATGTAGTTTTTGTCCAATTGTACATACCATTTGGTAGTGAGCCTGTAAGACTATCTTGGAAGACTTGAATAAGTAACTTGTTATCATTTGCATGACCTGCCATCTTCCTATAGTACATTGTAACATGTGTCACAGGATAAGTAGTGCCATTATATTTCTTAAAGTCTGGAGTCTTGATCTTGGTGGGATTACAACATCAAGCATAAGACAAAGTCTTGCAGCATCTATGGATCTAAAAAAATCTATTTTTTCCACAGCTCAAAGTTTTTTTTCAAAACACTCATTTTTTGGGAGCCAAAGTCCTCATTTGCTTCATCTTCATTGAGTTTTAACTTCCTTTGTTCTTTTAGATCATCTAACTTAGGAACTTGAATTAAGTCATTTGGCTTTGGCCCCATCATTGAAAAGTAAGCTTTCGCATTTTAGGATATGCAATAGGGATTTCCTTACTAACCAACTTGTACACAAGATTTTGGTTCTTCTCTTTCAACGGGTCTCTGTCCATTTTCTATTTCCTTTTGTTCATTTCTTTCATTATTTCCATCAATTAAGCTAGTTGCTCTCTCATTTTTTCTTGGGCTTTTTTCATTCTCTCAATTGTGTTGGATTACTCTTTAGCCATGATTCTCACTTATGATCGGGTACTATAATGGTGCAGAGTAGATTGCCCTATGAATTTCAGTCAATGAGCTATTCTTGAACCTTTTTGTTACCAAAATATTAAGAAGTTAAGGTATCATGCATCTAAGTTAGTTATCATATAGTTATTAATATGAATGCATGAATGAGTTAAGCAACAAAGGGAATATTTGCTGCATAACAATTATTGATAAAAAAGAAACTTTATTATTATTCTCAATAATGTTCTAAATAACATCCATGAAAGTAAAACCTAACATCTACAGCCTCCAAACAAATTTTTGATATGCCTATAATGATTCTAAGCTTTTTCTAAAAGTTCAAATAATCTCTAGTCATAAGGTTGGAATAGGTGCACACTCACCTTCAACTCATTGATCTGATCGTACATTTCTTTTTCTTTTCGGGAACCAATGTAAATATGGTCGAATAAATGCTTAAGATGTAGTTATCTTCTTGAACTTGTGTCTTGGGCTTATTCATATTCTTCTCCTAACCTTTCAAGTCTAAGGATCTAAGGGTCAACCTTTGACACCTTTCTTTCCATCTCATATGTTTTATGTATGCTTCCTTATTTTCCACTCTTATATGCTCAAGCTCCAAAGTCTTTTGAGTAACCACATCATTAAGTTCTTTAAATGCAATCTTTCTTATGTCATAGTCTTGGTTTAGCTTTTGAATCCTCTTATTTTGCTTAGATCGACTTTCTTCCAACTTTCTGATCTTCTCTCGTAAGTTCTTGTTTTCTTGCTCTACCTCATCTTTCTCTTTTTGAGGCTTTCTCTTAGCTAGTTTTATTTTTATCATAGGGTCAGGTGGCATAACTTGAATCGAACGGCTGACATTGTCTTTAAGAGGTAACACTATGTTCTTGGCTCACTTCATATGCCACACCGAATATTCAAGGGAGGTATTATTTGTGAATTTCCCTCCCTCTACTCAAATTATGTTCTTCCAAGATTTGATGACACCTTCTTTCTTTCCAAAAGCCCTTTTATATATGTAAGCAAAAATCCATCTGATTAAGCCCATTAATCATCTGGATAAATTGGTCATGGCCTGCTTGCTTTTAAACTATAATTGGTGTGTAACTTATAACTCCATATAAACTTGGAAGTGGAACTTAAGGCCAATCCCTACACTGGAATAAAGTCTGATCATGACACATCTAAGGGGCTTTCCATACCATATCTCAACTTGTCAACTTGTTCAAGAATGCTACCTATTCAATTTTTGTTTTGGGTTTTGGCCAATTGCTGTACAAAACTCCTTGATGGGAACATTAGTAATGAAAAATGATCTAGGAAATCTGCTTTCCTTGCACTTGAAGTGGCTCATCATTTAAATGTGTAACAATTATGCACATCCATTGAACTATCCTTCCCCATTTTTTATTGCAGTGATTCAAAGGCCTGATTATTTTTGCCAATATGGTTAGTAATGCATTTCTTTGGTGTTCAACCTGATCAATGAAATCTACCATTGCAATCTCCACATAACCCAAAACCTTGGAAAATATGACCAGTCCATAACTAGCCAAAGCCATCATGTTCATGACCTTCTCCTCTTCAGGATTTTTGGTGATATAATCTTGAAGAAAACTCCTAGGAATGCAAATGCTTCATCCTGTTTGTTTTTAATGACCTTCGTCTTATTAATCCCTATCATTTCAACAAGCTTTCGACGATAACCCATCTTGTTCTTCTAAAATATCTTATCACGAGTTGGAATTTGAAGGTGTAATAATTTTGAGTATTCCTCAATATTTGGGACCGTATCTACCTAATTGAATACAAAGCACTTGTACAAAGAGTCCCAAAATTAAACCATGACCTTTATGAAATTATTGTCCACCTTGATCGAAGAAAGTAGTGCTATGTCCCCTTTACTTGAGAAGCTTTCTGCTTAGATGAATTCCATGATCCCCAAATGTTCATCAGATCAATTAGGTCCTTTTGTGCAAGATAGAGGTGGATTTTTTTCTAAAAGAGATGAGACATCCTGTTGGTAAACAATCACCTTCTACTAGCTAAGTCACTTCTGATCTAGCCTTCAAATCATTTGAGGACTCATACTTGGCAGATTCTGACTTTGGTAGGCTTGCCATGGATATTACTTGAAAGTTTCATTTTTACTAAAAAATAGTTATGTAACAAGATATTCTAATGATGTCATGATGATGTGAGTGCATGAAAATGAAAAGAAAATACAGTAAAATGGTTAGAAAAAATATAAAAATAATAATAAAAGCATAAGCATAAAATAATAAAAATATACTCTTGAAAAAAAAGAAATATGTTCCTTCATGTGTCACCACTAATATTTTTTAAAGGTGTGATTAGATCACCTATATGAAATATATTCTTTTTAAGATTATCCTAAGCTTGACTAAGACAGCCTAAAAGAATTGGTTTTGGTCTACATTCAGAGCTAGATTCAGGAGTTTTGTTACGCGTAGGGAAGGATCGGCAACCCTAAAATGCCTGTCACAAAGACAGTACTTAGTTAGCCTAATGTTGAACTACAGGTCTTATGGTTTAAAAAGTCTTGATTTATTAATCGAATATTTAAGTATTGAAAATGTTTTCTAAGAAATTCACCATTATACTAGTGGAATGCCTAAGAAAAATTTTCTCACATTAAGAGTATTTAAGGAAATCCATTTGCTTCCTTATTTGATTCCATCATCGGATTCTTTTAATATTTTACAAAAAAATAAAAAAAAAGGATTTAAAATTTATCTAATCATCCAATTTATTATTTCTAATCAAAACAGAAATATTGAAAATATTTTTCAAGAAATTCTCCATCATGCTGATGGAATTTCAAAAAACATCTCCTCACCTGAAGAGTATTCAAAAGGAATCTATTTAATTATTTGAAGAGGCTCCATCAGCAGATTTATTTTTAGTATTTTATGAAAAGAAGTAAATATTTTGGATTTTTATTCCTATTTAATTAATTTTTATTTATAAAATTAACTAAAACCTTTAATATGGAACATTATCGACCTCTCCATCGTGCTAGTGGAATTTAATCAAAATGTTCTCACCCAAGAATTTCTTAAAAGTCAACTATTTACGACTTCTTCGAGTTTTATCATCGGAAAGATCTTAATTAATTTAAAATTATTCCTAAAAAGATAATCAAATTATTATGAATATTTACCCAAATTAACAATGTAAACTATATAAATATATGTATATACAAAATTTAATTCTAATGACTAAATGAAATAATTAAGCATGCAATAAGTAAATTAAGCTATAATGAAAACTAAACAAAAGATCACTAGTTAACCAAGATAAATCTACTTTTTTTAAAATAAAAATCAAAATAATAATGTAATGAACAATTAAAAAAACAAAAAATGTGTTAAAACAAATAGGAGTCACGCTATTCCAAGCATGGGTCCGACTAACCAACTTTTGGTCATTTATAATTTTTTTTTTGTTTACAATGCATCAGCTAAGTATTTAGACTTGAGAATCGATGACTTACAATTGTTTACAATTTCATAATTTCTTAGTTTTTGGTGACAAAAACTAAATTTTTTTTGGTCAAACTTTAAAGTTTGAAAGCCAAGAAACAGCAAACAAAAATTGTAAACGATAAATGTACCTTAATGAAAACACAAGGCTTCTTTCAATTTTAAAGGAAATTCAAGCTTTGTTTCCCAAATCAAAGCTTCCTAGAGTAATTGAAATTTTTTTTTTTTGTGTTTTTTTTATGTGTCCTAATCAAAATTTTTGAGTCCTATTTATAAAGGAGATTGGTGGATCAAGCATTAAAAATTAGGATCAATTACCAATCTCTTTTCCAAATTTAAAGCAATCATAAAATAAATCCCAAAATTTTAGTCCCCAATTAATTTCATATCCCCAATTAAAGTCAACCCTTGATTACCAATTCTAAATAAATCTCTAAAAATCAACCCTGAATCTTTATTTTTCAAACCTGCTATTTTGGGTCCTATTTTTTTCAACTTAAAGAATTAAAACAAAATTAAATTTTCTAACATAGACCAAAGTTTAATAATCAACCAAAAAGAGTCAACTTGCTAGTTCAAATTACTCGAGCCCATAATTGAGTATCTACGCTAAGTTGGTATGATTTTTATTAGATTTATGTTTTAAATTGCAATCAGATCACATTTGCATCTTTCCTAAGATTCTGAGGAAATCAATGTGCTTTTTTGTTTACTCTCCATTATGTTTATTTAATTTTTATTAAATTTTTATGCCTATATCGATATGCATAAGCCTGGGATTTTCATTTAATGGATCAGAGCCTAAGGTTTATAGATTACATGTGGTCTAGCATGCTAGTTTTAAGTGATAATCAGTCTAATTGATTTATGAGTTGACTTGGTAATTGTTGGTTTTGTTAAAGTTCTTTAAAAATTATTTTTAATTAATTTTTAAAATCTAGATAGCATTATTTTAGGGCTTTCATCATGTTTAAAAGTGTTGAAATAATTGATTAAAATTGTTTTAATTAATTCAGAGTAAAGTCCTAACATCTCTTAAGCTTTTT
>JBBYHK010061170.1:0-43961 GCA_038382065.1 Adansonia grandidieri | reverse complement strand
CTCTTCGAACATAAATTTTTGTTAAGCATCTCTTCGAACATAAATTTTTGTTAAGCATAGGTCTCACTAGAATTATTCATCTTTTTTGGTGCCATCTAGTCATAATTTTTTTCACAACAATTGGCAAGTTTAAACACACCAACAATTAACTAAATAATGATCAAAATTCAAACACTAAAGCAACCTTTTAAGCAATTAATTTCTATGTAAGTACAAATCACAAACTCAATAAATTCTCAATAATCACTCACTAATCTCTATATCCAACAACACCCATTATGTAAATTTCAACAATCACCACTATCCAAGATATAACATTTGAAATGAGGTTGATTGAGACAATAATCATTTAATAATCACACTAAACACCATAAAAGAATGCCCAAACTTAAAACCTCTATAATTTTCCATAATTAATAATATAAAAAATCAAATTAGCTAGAAAAAAATTACCCATATGTAAATTTAATGAAAAATTTAAAATAATCATGAAACTCACTTACTTAAGGTGTGTTGGATAACTTCTAGAGAGAGAGAGCATAAATCTACTTAAAGAGTAAAAAGCTTACTTGAATCCTATGTAAAGGAGAGAAACCATGAAGATGATAAATAAAATCATTGAATTTGGTGTTTTGTATGGTGATTTTTATGGTGAATTTGAGTGAAGGTGAAGAGTGTTGGGAAGGGATAAGAATAAGGTGGCTGAGAATGGGGTTAGTGTTTTAGGGTTTTTATTTATTTAAGTAAAAAATAATAAAAATTTTTTTGATCTATCGCTGTAGCACTTATACCCCGGTGCCACAACAAAAGCTTTTGATGACCCAGGGTGTCGCAGCATCCAATGCTGGGTGCTACAGCACCTCGTGCTTCCTGTTTGCATCATGATGCCATAGTGCTGAGACTCAAAGTAAATGGGCATCGCGGCACCAATTTGGGTGCTGCAGTGCCATTTTTTTGAACCTAGAGAGAAAAAAAATATGCATCATGTTGAAATAAAATAAAAATGTTAAGAAAAAAAGAAACTTGGATTACCTCCCAAGAAGCGCCTAATTTATAGCCATGGGCTTGACTCTTCTTCGATCATTCTGGGTCAACTAAGGTGATTGAGGACTTTTGGTGATCAAATCCACCTCCCCAATAATGTTTAAGTCTCTGCTCGTTAACTTTGAAACTTCAATTGAAACTCTTATCTACAACTTTGATGGCACCATATGGGAACACTTTTGTGATTTTGAGAGGTCCAGACCATCAAGACTTGAGTTTTCTCAAAAATAGCTTCAAACGTGAGTTATAAAGATGAATATATTGACTGGCTCAAACATCCACTCAAGAATCTTCTTATCATGCAATCTCTTTGTCTTTTCCTTGTAAATCTTGGCATTGTCATAAGCTTGAAGTCAAAATTCATCCATATCATTTAGCGGCAACAATCTCTTTACACCAGTGGCATAAAGATCAAAATTCAAATTCTTGATTGCCCAATATGCTTTATGTTTAAGCTCTACTGGAAGATCACAAGCTTTACCAAAAACCAATCTATAGGGTGACATCCCGATAGGTGTTTTATAAGCAGTTTGGTATGCCTATAATGCATCATCCAATCTTTTAGACCAATCTTTTCTGGTCGGGCTAGCTATCTTCTCTAATATCTTCTTGATCTTTTGATTTGACACTTCAGCTTAGGTGCTTGTTTGAGGGTGATAGGCTGTGGCAATTTTATGCTTAACCCCATTTTTAGCAAGGAGACATTCAAAATATTTATTGCAAAAGTGTAAAGCCCCATCACTAACAATAGCTCTTGGAATGCCAAACCAGGTGAATATATTCTTTTTTAAGAAATTCATGATGAGCTTCGAATCATTGGTTGGAAAGATCGCTGCTTCAACCTATTTTGGGACGTAATCTATAGCAGCTAGAATGTAAATATTATTGTAAGAGGAAATAAATGGTCCCATAAAATCAATACCCTATACATTAAAAATCTTTACTTCTAGGATGTTGTTGAGTGGCATCTGGTTTCTCTTTGATATGTTGCCTACTCTTTGACACTTGATACATCTCAAAATAAATTGGTGAGCATCTCTAAAAAGAGTTGGCCAATGAAAGTTTAATTGTAGCACTTTTACTATAATTGGTCTCCTCTAAAATGCTCGCCACAATCTGATGAGTGACAATGACACAAAATATTTTCCATTTCTTCTTTGGGTACACATTTTCTAATAATCTGATCTGCACATTGCTTAAACAAGAAAGGTTCATCCCAAAAATAATACTTAATATCATGCAAAAACCTTTTCTTTTATTGCGAATTAAATTAAGGGGAAAATTCTACTTACAATGTAATTGACATAGTCGGCATACCATGGGAATATTTTTTTATTTACTTAAAAAAGCTGCTTATTGGGAAATGTCTCATTAATTTGGGTGAAATCGCCAACATTTGCCCTATTGTCTAATCTTGAAAGATAATCTGCCATTTGATGTTTTGTTCTTTTTCTATCATGAATTTCTAAATTGAATTCTTACAAGAGCAGTATCCATCAGATCAATCTTGGTTTGGCATCTTTTTTTTCAATCAAATACTTAATAGCAGAATGGTCAGTACAAATAATGACTTTAGTGCCCACAAGATATGATCTAAATCTATCAAAAGCAAATATTACAGCAAGTAATTTTTTTCAGTAGTATAATTTATTTGAGCATCTGTCAAAGTTTTGCTTGCATAGTATATGGGATGAAAAACCTTTTCTTTTGTTTGTCCTAACACTACCCCAACTACAAAATCACATGCTTCATACATGAGTTTAAAAGGAAAATCCAATCCAGGATAATAATAATTGGAGCAAAAACTAATCTCTTCTTTAATTCTAGAAAAAAGGCTAAACACTCATCATCAAAATTAAATGGTACCTCTTTTTCTAGGAGATTGCAAAGTGGTTTGAAGATCTTTGAGAAGTTTTTAATGAATTTTTGATAAAATCTGGCATGACCGAGAAAACTTCTAATTTCTTTAACTGAAGTTAAAGATGAAAATTTTTCAATTATCTTTATCTTTGCCTTGTCCACTTCTATGCCTCTCCTTGCAACTAAATGTCCTAAAACAATGCCTTCCTTTACTATAAAATGCCGTTTTGCCCACTTGTATGCCTATCTTTACAGTTATATGTCCCAAATTTATTTTTTTCACATCTTTTTAGTAACAAACCTAGATTATGCAAACATTTATCAAAAGAGTTTCCAAAAACTAAAAAATCATCCATAAACACTTCTAGGAAATTTTCCATAATGTTGGAAAATATAGCCATCATGCATCTTCAGAAGGTTGCTGGAGCATTACAAAATCTGAATGGCATTCTTTGAAAAGCAAAAGTCTTATAGAGGCACGTGAAAGTGTTATTTTCTTAATCTTTTAGTGCTCTGACAATCTAATTGTATCCTGAATAACCATCCAGGAAACAATAAAATTCCTTACTAGCTAACCTATCCAGTATTCAATTAATGAAGGGCAAGTGATCTTTCCTAATAACTTTATTAAGCTTCCTATAATCCATGTAAACTCACCAACCAGTCATTGCTCTAGTTGGAATGAGCTCATAACTGTCATTGGAAACCAAGGTCATCCTCCTTTCTTTGGCATACATTGGACTGAACTCACCCCAGTACTATCAAATATAAGATAGATGATGTCTGCATCTAACTACTTGATAATCTTTTTTTTAACCACACCTTTCATGATAGGATTAAGTCAGCATTGATGCTCTATGTTAGCCTTATGATAGTCTTCAAGGAGGATCTTATGCAGGCATATTAAAGGACTAATCCCCTTAATATTAGCAATTGACCACCTCAATGCTCTAATGCTCTAATATGCTTTCTAATCACTTTGAGTAATATGTCTTCCTGTTCATCATTAAAGGAAGATGAAATAATAATAGGCAAAATAGAATTTTGGCCAAGAAAAACATACCTTAAATGTAGAGAGAGTTGTTTAAGCTCTAAGAGAGGTGGCTCCTCGATAAAGGGCTTGGTTGGGGCATTAGATAAAGGTCTCAAAGTCGTAAATTTAGAATTAGATCTAGTGAACTGGTGAATTAAGCAACTTCAATCACTCAATAAACTCTTCATTATCCCTTTCAAAAGTGGATACCAGTACTGCTTCTTAAGGATCAACAAGATAACTTTCTATAAAAACTTCATTTGTTGCCCTATCTATCATGTTTACTGTAAAACACTCATCAAATCCGTAAGGGAATTTCATAGCTTTAAAAGTATTAAATGTTACCATTTGGTCTTGAACTCTCATGGTGAGGTCATTTTTTGTACATCAATAAGATCGATTACTAGGAAAGATCTCCCTAAACTGATAAGTATTTCATAATCTTGTTTTATGTCAAGAATTATAAAATCAGCTAGAAAGATAAATTTATCAACTTTCACCAAAAATCTTAAATAATGCCCTCTGGATATGTGTAAGATCTGTCTACCAATTGTAAAGTGACTATGGTTGGTTTTACCTCTTCTAAACCTAGATTTTTGTAAATGGAAAGAGGCATCAAATTTATGCTTGCACCAAGGTCACATAATGCCCTCCTAAATAATTGGGTCCCAGTAGTGCATGGAATAGTAAAACTTCCTAGATCTTTCAGGTTGGGTGGAAGTTTCTTTTACAATATAGCACTGCACTTTTCGGTTAGTGCAATAGTCTCAAATTCACCTAATTTCCTTTTCTTTGACAAGATATCTTACATGAACTTGAAATAGCTAAGCATTTGTTCCAAGGCTTCAGCAAAAGCAATAGTAATCTGGAGTTTTTTAAATACCTCAAGGAACTTCTAAAATTGATTATCAAGTTTTTACTTCTAAAGATGCTATGGAAAAGGGGGTGGTGGATAACTTTGAGGTTGTTATTGTGTCTTCTCAGCCTCTTTTTTACCTATTCCTTATCTTTAGAATAATTTGGCTTTTTTTTTTGCATTATCTATCTCTCTATCGTTTCTGAGTGTGATGGCCTTACAATGCTCCTTTCTATCTTTTCTTGAATTAGGTTTAGTGTTACTTGGAAGCATTCTTAAAGATCGATTATTGATGGAGGAGGTAATCGACCTAATTTAGGTCTCAAGATTCCTGAGAAATGTTGTTAGGGTCTAAATGATATTGTCTTGACTTTCATTTTTCACCTTAGCTCCATAAACATGTCTTCTATTAATGGCTTCCTTTTGAACTGAAACTTAGGTTTTGTTAGAGACACGAGCTTGATAAGAAATTCTCGGCAAAAATGTTTGCCTATTTGTACTTGAAGGTCTTTGATTATTATTCCAAGAAAAGTTTGGATTATTACGCTAACCCAGATTATAGGTATTTAAATAAGGGATATTCTACTACCTATTATAATTTTTGACATAGTTAATTGATTTAGCATAGTTAGAGCAATAATTAGTAGAATGTCCATCCTAACATAGTTCACAAACCATAAAAGAACTTGAAACTAAATGTACACTTATAGCATCTAATTTCCTTATGATTGCCACAAGTTATGCATGAAGTGAAGTAATCGCATCGATTTCATGAACTCGTACAACTTTTCTTTGTAAACTTTTTTCAGTAGACCAATGATCATTATTGGATGCCAACTCCTCAAGTAACTTATAAGCTTCATCCAGTGATCTCCCCATAAATGAACCACCTACTGCACTGTCAACAATAGTTCTTATTTGACCTATCATTCCATTGTAAAATGTCTGAACTTAAAGCCATTTGGGAAAATCATGGTAAGGACATTTTCGAAATAAATCCTTAACTTTGTTGTGTAAAGGAAGTGATGTCATTCCTTAACTTTGCTGTTTTGGCCAGAAGGAGATATTTGGTAAGAAACTTTTAAGCTAACTCATCCTAGGTAGTCATAGAGCCAGCTGGAAGTGAAGTCAACCAATTCATTGCCTTATCTCGAAATAAGAAAGGAAATTGTCTCAATCTAACATCAACATCTGAAACTATATTATATTTGAAAGTATCGCATATTTCTAAAAAGTTCATAAATGTAAGCATTAGGATCTTCACTAGGTAGACCACCAAATTAAACTTATGTCTGAATCATCTGAATGATGGCTAGCTTTATCTTATAGTTGTTGGCTTGATTGGCAGGCCTTCAGATACTAGAATGAATGCTTTGCATAAGGGGGACAACAAATTCTCGTAGACACTTTGTATTTTTTTCTTCGGCCATTGTATTATTTTGAGACAAAGCTTGTTGAATTAATATTAGCAAAATAATTTAGTAAAACAAATCCCCGGCAATGGTGCCAAAACTTATTGTCAAATTTCTACCACACAAGTGCACATACCACAACAAGTAATATAGCGATGAATATATTATCATTCCCATGAGGATTTGTACTAAATCTGCTAAGTACTAAAATTCACAATTTAATCTTATTCAAACAAATAATTAAAGGATTACTAATTAAAATTAAAATTAAACTAAGTTAACTAAATTAAATTTAACTAGATAGCAAAGAAATTTAAATGACGTTTACTTAACCAATGATAAAAACCTAGGATTATAATTTCCTTCAACACTTTATTTGAATTTATTTTATCCTCTTAACTTGACTAATGATATTAAGTTGTTAACCTAGAGTTCTAATTTATATATAAGTATCTTTTGATAGTCTTATAAAAATATCTCTTTTAACCAATTTCCTATATTTCTATGCAAATTAAATTAAAAAAAAACTCATTAAGCTTAAACTCTAATTTGGTTACATACGGCATGCTCATATATTCCTACCTAACATGCAAATCAATTCATCCTAACAAATGAATATGAAACATATGTCATTCAATCTAGGTCTAAACACAAAATTCCCTTTTTCAAGTTTTTTGAGGTTAGCAAATCAATATAATTGGTGGCCAATCTACTAGAAGCATTAAGAATAAAATTGACCAAACAACTCAATTATCATTAAATCAAGGAAAAAGAAAATAATCCAAACTTCATGTTGAGTTCCATTGTAATCTTGTATAAATTTAGCTCACATTGATTAAATAAAACACAAAACAATGAAGTTTCACCACTATAAATATTACAAGAAAGATAAAAAGATTAAGGGAAAAGAGAAAACTGAGAATTGTTAGGTCTCGATCGTCAACTTCTTCAATCTTTCTCCTTTTGCAAAATCTTGACAGCTTCTCTTCATTAAAAATAATACCTCTAAAATATCTAGGATGGATTTAAAACCTAAACCTAAGAACCTTATTTATAGGCAAAACCCTAAAGTGAAGAGACTTAATCTGTAAGTAACTTGAGCATGTATTTTTGGAAATTTCCAACTTGGAACCACCTTGCTTGATTGAGTCCACTTTCTTTTTTTTATTAAGTTATTATACTTTTGGAAACTCCTTTGGGTTTTAACTTATCAAAAAATAAAAAGTATTTAAATAACTAAGTAATTAAAATATAAGGAAAGTAAATAAGATTAAATTACAAACTACTAAAAATAAATAAAATTTTAATTAAATATTACTAAATTAAAAACTACTAAATATAAATGAAATTTAAATAAAAATCTCAAAGACCTAGCTAATTTACTATGCATCAGAAGACTAAATAACTCTATTCTTGATTCAGTCCACTTTCTTTTATCATTAAGTTGTTATACTTTTGAAAACTCCTTTGGTTTTTTACTTACAAAAAAATGGAAAGTATTTAAATAACTAAGTACTTAAAATATAGGGAAAGTAAATAAGACTAAATTAAAAATTACTAAAATTAAAAAAAAATTTAAATAAAATATTAGTAAATTAAAAACTACTAAATATAAATGAAATTTAAATAAAAATCTCAAAGACCTAACTAATTTACTATGCATAATGAGACTAAATAAATTTATTCTATAGAGTTATCAAAACCCTTGACTATTTTCATAACACTTTGTCAAAAAGTTTTTCATTGAAAGAAATGTATTTTGTTCAAAACCTAGGGGTTAAAAACATATGATCTTTAAAACTTTTGAATACTAATGATCTAACGTTGAAAATTTTCTTGAATGGTAATCGATCTTTCTCAAAATGGGTTAAATAGCATAAAAAAATTTGGTTTGGCTAAACAATTTCAAGGAGAATAAGATGCATGCCCCATTTTCCTAGACACAAATGGATCAGGTTAAATGAAGTATGAATTTCTTTAAAAGTCAAATAAATTTGATATTCCTTTAAGTCTTCTAACTCTTAGCATTTTGATAGGTACCAAGACTAGCCATAAAAGATTTAAGAACAAAAAGTTCAAATTGGAAAGGGGGTAGATTTAAATTTTGGAATTAATTTCTCTAATTAAGAGATGGCCACTTAGGGATTTTTTGTTGCCCCTAAGTGTCTTCAAAAATGGTTTTTGCCCTGTAAAATTTTAGTAATTCTTATATGTGATATTAATGATTTTTCCTTGTTTCATTCTAGATTGCCCATTTTTGGGTTTTCACCCTTAAGCTTCATTCTTTTTGTTTTTTTTTTTCTCTTTTTACTTTGTTCTTTCCTTCTTTTTTTAATTGATTACCCCATCATGTTATTGAGGACTTAAAAATCCTTTCATATTCCTTTAAATCTCCTAATTATTAGCATTTTGATGGGTAATAAGATTGGCCATGAAGGATTTAAGAACAAAAAGGTGAAATTGGAAAAGGGATTTGGACTTAATTTCTCTAATTGAGAGATGGCCACTTAACGTAGCTAGGGATTTTTTGACACCCCTAAATTTTTGTAAAAATTGTTTTTTCCTTCTAAAATTTTGTAATTCTCATATGTAATATCAACGATATTTTCTTGTTTCACTCTAGATTGCCCATTTTTGGGTTTTCACCCTTGAGCTTCATTCATTTTTATTTTTTTCTCTTTTTCCTTTGTTTTTTTAATTGATTACCCCATCATGTTATTGAGGACTCAAAAATCTTCCAAAAGGATGAATTTTCAAAGAGCTTCTTAGAAATGGCTCGATAACTCAAATAGCTAGGCTTGATCAAAATGGACTTTGCAGGTATATAATGTAGAACATGGTTTAAGCTTTAGAAACAAAGGATAAATAAACCCAAATCACGTGTTTAAAGGTAACTAAATCAAGGATCATTTTTTGCCAGAAGTATTTGAATCCAGTATATCTTTCAGGATGAACAAATCTTTATTTCTTTATCTTTTCTTATTTTTTTCATTTTTTTTTACCTTTTTTCTTTTTTCTTTTTCATTTTCCTTTTTTATTTCTTTTACAACATATTTTTATTCATTCTTCATTCTGAAAGAATTTGAAAATTTTTTATTCTTTACTTTGAATATTTGAACTTTAAATTTGAACTTTCTTTAATCTTGATAATTTGTTTCATGACATTTGACCTGTTCTTCTTGTAACTTTAGATCCTCTTGAAGCTTTACTTCACTTACCCCGCAGTGTGGAAAGTGATCCTTGATTAGGGTTTAAAGAAAGAAAATAAATTATTACGCTTAAAGGGGACCACAAAGGAATAATTTTCCCTATTTGCGAAAATTAAGAAAGAGGACCATTTGTCATTTCAAGTAAAGCCATTTCAATTATTGAGCTTTTTACTAGCAAAAATCATGGTTTTCTCTTATTTGAAATCATTTTGAGTACCTAACAACATGATATTGCTCTCAATCAATTTTATTCCCATTTTTTTAAAAAAAAAAAATTCATGTACATGTTCCCTTTTATATCAGCAATAGGAAATCAACAAATGTGAGGATTCATGTATGCAAGAAAAATTATATACTTAATTCTTTAAGATCTGTAATGATGGGAGTTGGACTATATTTAAAGTGATTGGAACGAAACAAGGCTTAAAAAGGTTTTATTAGGAACATAGGGGCAATTTTGCTTTCTTTATCTTGTCCCAAAACATAGGTAATGAGTGACTTCCAAGGAATGGTCACAAAATTTCTTGTTTGTTGTTTTTCTTAATTGAAAAAAAAATGAGGATTTTAGGCACAATCTTGGAACACATCTAATTGTAACTATTAGGTTGCCTAAAGAAACTTATAAATTCTAGGAAACTTCATTCTATCACTCATTACCTAAAAATAGTGGTTTAGGAATTAAAAGCATTAGTTCTTTTGAATGATCTTGGTCTATTTATAAAAGAGTGAGTGGAAGGGTATAAGCTCATTTTCAACATTTATCATTAGTAATCTCAATATTTTTCATCACCATACTTTTGAAAATATTTCTTTTTTTAAGAACATTCTTATCTCTTCAAAACATTTAACTTGCGTGCTTCACAAAATAATGTTAATTCAGAGCCAAAGGGTTTTTAAAATAAGGGTTACACTAGTCATTATGGCATGCATTTGTTTTTTTAAAAACTCAGCTATTCTCAATGCTCACCTCTTACTAGTATACCCTTCAATGACATCTTGCTTTCCCCTCTTTAAAGCTTAACTTCTAAGCCTTGATGAGATCTTAAACTTTGTACTTAAGAGGGGGAATTTTTTATAGGATAACTTGGATTACCATAACAATAATCACAACATTGGTTGACACTATACCAATTTGGATATGGAGGTTTCAAGGGCTTAATTTGATCGGGTATCAAGGTGTGATTCTTGATAAGCTCTAGTAAAAGCTCAAAATAATACATAGAGATTTGCTTAACCTAATGCACCTGCTCTGACTGTTCTGTAAAGCACTTTGTTTGTTCTCAAATATGAAAATCAGTGTAACTGTAAGCATTGGTTGAGAAGGATCTTGGGATGCACCGGGTGCACTATGCATAACAAAATAATGGGGCTTGTAAGGTGACACCAATATTGACTAAGATTCGAAGGTGGTTGATTCATCTAAAATACAACTAAGATTTCATCTTCCTTTTTAGAAGTTTTTCTCCTTTCTGCCATGGGCAATTTATCAACTTATATATTTCCTTTTTGGATGGCATTCTCAATCATTTCACCAGAAGCCACTGTATTAGCAAAATTTCTTACGGTACTTCCCTCAAGTTTATCAAAGAATGGATTTGGTAAGGTAGTAAAAATTAGAGATAGGATTTCGTTTTCAACAAAGATGGCTATAATTGGGCCACTATAGCCCTCCATCTTTGGGCTTTGTTAATTTCTCCATATTCTAAAGAAACAATTAGTCCAGTGCCTAGTATGACATATGCTTGTACTGTGAAAGAAAAGCATTAGCCAAATCTTTCCAACATTGTACTTAACTCCTATTTAAACCATTGTACCATCTTAACGCTGACCTTGACAAGTTTTCTTGAAAACGGTGAATGAGAAGCTTGTCATTTTGTGTGTATCTAGTTTTTTTTATATACATTTTGATGTGGGCCTGCAGAGAAGTAGTGTCACTGAACTTTTCAATGTTTGGCATCTTAAAATTGAGAGGGAGAATTAATACCTAACTCAACTTATCTCAATTTATGCTACCGAAATCCCTAACACTTTTTACTATTTTGAGGCTCTTTTTGATCTATTACTTTTCTTTACCATTCTTGAGTTTAACCATTTTTCGAGTCTTGAGCTTGAGACTTTCTTGCTTTACGAGCCTAACAACAATTGCACCTATTGGATTATTCAAAGTAGAATTGATCTTACACCCATTACCCCTTGTTGAGCATTAAGATCAACAGGGGTATGTATTAAAGAACTAGCTCTTATAGGTTAAGTTCCTTGAGGAGATTGGCCCTTGCCTGGATAAGCCAGCAACAGTACTAGTAAGATTCCCTTAGTTTCTTAGATTCTTATTTTCAAACTCTTTCTCTTTGGCCATGATTTTTCCACCAACTTAGAGATTTGCGCCTACATATCCTTTTGTCGTTTCATTATAGTCTCAAGGCCTTCTCGATCATCTCCTTCCATCTTTTATAAGCATACTAAGATTTCATCTACCATGATCAATGACATTTAATTTACACTTGGTAGGCTTTTCACTTGCCTAGACAGAGGCTAACACCTCAGAAGGCAGAGCTACTTTGGCCCTTTCTAAAATATTAGGTACTTATACCACTTCCATATACCTAAAGGAAAATCAAATGCATATGAATGTGCAGAATGTTTGCAAGGGAACAACTTACCTTTTATAAATTGACAATTTCAAAAATAATAAAAATCCCTCATCTTAAATTCCTTTCAGAAATAATGTTGCAAAGGAAACAAAAGGGTTAGTAAAAAATTTAAACAATAAGTACCTCAATTTATAAGTTAAAAATATAATAAAAAATTTTGTTTTAAAAATATCAGGAATTATAGTGAAATATTGGCTTAAACTAAATTAATCAAAATTTAGTGACTATGTAATTAATTTTAGGCCTAACTTTCTAACCTGTCCTAAGTGAGTCATCAAGCTATTACAACATGGCTCGAATACAAATCCTAACTAGCTCGACATAAAAAGGTAGGTGTGCCTGTTGTTCCTATATACAGCTATATATCATTTTTGTTTTATTTTTAGGGGCCCATATCATTATTATTTTTCTTCTTTTTCATGTTTGGGACTGAGTCATTGAGATGAGTTGCTCATTCAACTCAAACTTAAATAGTCATTACAAAATGACCATTTTTCTGGAGTCACCACCAATCTATTTTGGCTAGGTGAGATCTGTTACCTATCAAAGTTCACATTTCAAGGGTTATGAAACCCATAAGAAAAACTCTAAAGTTTGTGCTCATACCAAAAATCATATAAAAATGTTTGGGAGTTGGTTAAATTAGAAGTAAAGATCAGTCTTCTTGTGATAGTTAGCAATTGGTACCTTTATTAATCACTTGTTAATTTAAATTGTGGTTTTTATTCAGTTTGAATATTCAATATTTAATTATAATTCTCATATTGAAAAATGAAATTTCGTGAAACAAATTTATTATTTTGAGTGAGAAAAATCAAGTTTTTAATATTTTTAAAAATCAGAATATCTTTTTTACCCTTTTAAAAGACCAAAAGATCTTTTGTACCTCACTAAATGGTCGGAGGGATACAAAAGGTTTTAAAAATTAAAATATCTTTTGTACCCACTAGAGGGTCGAAGGAATACAAAAGGTTTTATTTCTTCAAAATTCAAAAAATCTTGATTTTTATTTTTATAAACGAAAATCTCATTATTGAAATAATCTATAGCACTTTCTCATATGTTGGGAGAAATTTTATGTACTATTTTAATATCAGAGATATTGCCTTAATTTTTAAATTTTGGTTAAGTAATAATATAAAAATTCCTTAAGATTTAGTTTAGACGAAATGTACTAAACACGACTCTAAGGATCTTAATCTAGCTAATTTGACTAACATATCTCCTAAATTACACCTTTGACCTAAAAGTATCCCTGAAACCCTAAAGGACTTGGTTCGAAAGAAATTAATGAAATGTCACTAAGGTGTACCTTAGACATATAAGTATCCCGCTACCCTAAAAGATTCTAAAACTTTATGGACAAATGAACCTATTCCTACTATACATCTTCAACATAAAAGTATCCTGGTGATTACATAGGACTTAGTTCTAACATAAAATTACTAAAATGCCCCTAAGTTTTAACATAAAAGTTTCACGGTAAGCCTAAAAGATTTGACACCTCTATAAAAAGATGAACCTATCCCTATTACACACCTCTAAGATATACGTATATCTGTGACCATAAAGGATTTGGTTCTAGGGTAAATTATTAAAATACCCCTAAGGTTTACCTTCGACATATATGTATCTCGATAACGTAAGTAGTTGGATGACATCATAAATAAACAAACCTACTCCTACTGTACACCTTTGACATATAAGTATCTCGATGATCACATAAGACTTGGTTATGAGAAAATTACTAAAATACCCTTATAGTTTGCCTTCGACCTACAAGTGTCTTAGTAGAGGACTCAAAATGATATGAAATGACAATTAGATCTTCTATGGGTAATTTAAACATGAAGGTTGACCTAAAATGCAAAAATTGCTAATAGGTCTCTTTATCTTCGAAAATTATATTTTGTACCCAACAAAAAATTGAAAGAATACGAAAAGTTTTAATAATTTCCACACCTTTACAGATGACCATAAGAATGTTAGAAAATTTCTTAAAATATCAAATTAACCCTAAAATATAGTCTTTCTAAATGATCCTTAAAAGTTTTAAAGTTTGCAATTTAATCCCTATACAAAATAAACACATAATTAAACATAAAATTCATCACAAAAAAATTATGGAAATCATATACCAAAGATCACAATATCAATTTGGCCAAACACCTATGGCCTTAGAACAAATATCTTGCAACTATGCAAATAAGCCTTTAAATTTTTTAAAATTGCATTTCATACCCTAATGGAAAACTTGAGGAATACGAAAAGTTTTAATAATTTCTACATTAGTGCAAAAGGCCATAGAAAAGTTTTAATAATACTGTAAAGCCTAGTATCGAAATAAATGATGTGTATCAATACAGAAGCACTTGTATTGATACATAACCTTTTTGTATCGATAGAACTTGTGAAATTTTGAATTTTAGGAATGTGTCACCTTGTATCGATACCTAAAAACCATGTACCAAAACTTACTCATGTAAATGTGAATTTCATGCACTTGTGGCTTCTAAACCTCTTACTATGGCTAAGAATGATGGGCGACTGATCCATGCTTATCTATATAACCTCAGTCACACCTTAAATAGTGACCATTGATGTCTCCTATTTACATTTTTCTTTAATACATCCCTAGGTATTTCAAACTTTCCCAAAAAATTTTTTTATTAGTGCCATGTCACCTAATAGTGCCTGATGACACAGCACCCAACAGTTATCCCTATTTTTATTTTTATTTCTTTAATTCTATGACCTTTCAATTATGTCTCAAAATGCCAGAATTTGGCTCAAAAATAGGTTATCTTCACTCATTATTTAAAAACTATTCAAAGTTTTTAAAGGTGATTAGGGCAGAATCTAAATCTAATGGGTTTATTAAGATGAAACCATGATAGTCAGTAGGGGTGACCAAAGTGGAACCTAAGTCTAATTAATTAGTCAGGGCAAAACCTTAACAGTCACTGAAGGTGATTGGGGCAAAACTAGGTCAAAAAAGGTTAACCAAGATGAAACCTTAGGTTCAAAAATGATTGACTAAGGCAAAACCTATGTTTACAAGGTTGAGTAGACAAAATCATGACAATCAACGAAGATGACCAAGCCAAAACCTAAGTAAAAAATAGTTGACCAAGGTGAAACCATGATAGTCAACTTGGGTATGACTGGGTAGAACCTAAGTCTAAAAAGGTTTACTAAGGCAGAACCTAAGTTAAAAAGGGCTAACTAAAGTGGAACCTAAGTTGAATAAGGTTAGTTAAGGCAAAACCGTAATAGCTAACTTGTAAACCTAAGTCGAAAAGAGTTAACCAAGGTGAAACCATATGCCAAAAAGGATTAACCAGGGCAAAACCAAGATAATCAACTTAGGTATGACTAGGTTGGAACCTGAGCCTAAAAGGATTGATCAAGGTGGAACTTGAGTCAAAACAGGTTGATCAATATGGAACTTGAGTTGAAAAAAGGGTTGATTAGGTAAAACTTGAGTCCAAAAAGATTAACCAGAGTGAAACCCAAGTTTAATGGCTTAATGGAAGTAAAACTATAATAGTCAATAAGGGTGACCAGGGTGGCACATAAGTTTAATAGGTTGACCAAGATGAAGCCATGACATTTAATAGAGGTAGGGCAAAACCTAAGTTTAATGGCTTGACCAAGGTGAAACAATGATAGTTAACAAAGGTGAACAAGGCATAACCTAAGTTTTAATAGGTTGATTGAGGAAAAACCATGACAATCGGCAGGGGTAACTAAGGCAGAACTTAAGTCTAATGGGTTGATGAGGGTGAAACCATGATAGTCAAGAAAGGTGACCATGGCAAGACCTAAGTTTTGATGCATTAACTAGGATGAAACCATTATAGTCAACAAGGGTGACCATGTGAAACCTAAGTCTTAATGAGTTAACTAGGGTAAAACCATGATAATTAATAAGGGTGACTAAGGTAGAACCTAAGTTTGATGGGTAGACCAGGGCAAAACCATGATAATCAATAATGGTAACTAGAAGAAACCTAAGTCTACTAGGTTGACTGAGATGAAACCATAACAGTCAACAGGAGTGACAAAGACAAAACCTAGGTCTAATAGGTTAACTAGGACGAAACCATGATAGTCAACAAAGGTAACCAAGGTATAACCTAAGTCTAATGGGTTGACCAAGTGAAAACTCTGTCAATCTTTTGCCTAATTAAACGGACCTGACTCAAAACCTACCTTACTGACATTCCATATAATTGATGAAAAAGACATAGTATTCAACATATTGTAAGGGTTAATCTTCTCGTCTATGAGGCTTTATGAATCTGAGCCTTATTACTACCAATTTCTTTTTTTCTTGAAAGGCTTCAAATTTCATCATCGAAATTAAACTCTAAAATTTTAAAAATGATACAAATTTGATCATCGAAGACTTGTTTTTAAACAAATTCTTTTAAATGCTTCAGATGTCAGCACTAAAGACTTTCAAACAAACTCTTTTAAAATACTTCGAATATCACAACTGAAGACTTATTTTTAAATAATTTTTTTAAATACTTTGGATATCGCCACTGAAGATTTTGACATTTCATGTGATTGATCAATGGTTAATGAAATTATAATTTCCTAAGCAAAGATGATAATGCGATGATTGTAAAATGATGATATTATTTGAAGAAATCAAATGATAAAAATGCATAGATCGCTAGTGTTAAGAATGATGCAAATGCTCGTTGAACCATACAATGTAGGTACTAATGAAGAGGTACATGTACGAGAAATGATGCAATGCCAATATCCCCTAAATACATAGATGATCGTGAAATGATGCAAATATTTGGTATGAGATGAAACATATGCTATGGATAATGCAAAAATTAAAACTCTATTGGCTATCATTAGATCCAACTTAGTTTCTTTCATTAGTTCCGACTTAGTTTCTTTCATTAGTTCCATATCAAAACATACTTTGATACATCCATGCCTCAGGAAAAATCATTTTTTTCAATATTTTGTAATCATCTTGTCCCAATAATTGTAAAATTCAAAATTTTATTTCCTTCTCCTTCTCATAGGTTAGATATTATCTTGATTTGATACTCTTTAATTAAGAGAACCTTGACCTCTTTTCATGACACATTTTCAAGCTTTTTTAAATAATTATCTTATTGAAAAATGTATTTTTTTAAATCTCTATGCTAAAAGCTTGTAATGTTCAATTCTTTTAAACATTAATGATCTTTCATTGAAAAATTTCCTGAATTACAATTTGATTTTCTCAAAATAGGTTAAAAAGCTTAAAGAAACTTGGGTTGGCCCAAAAATTTCAAGGTAGATAAGATACATGCCCATTTTTCTATGCACAAATGGTTCAGGCCATATCAGGTATGAATTTTTTTCAAAATTAGACAAATTTGATATTCCTTTAAGTCTCCTAACTATTAGCATTTTGATGGTACGAAGACTGACCGCAATAGTTTTAAGAATAGAAAGGTCAAGTTGGAAAAAAGATGTATTTAATTTTTAGAGTCCATTTCTTTAATTAAGAATTAACAAGTTGAGATACTCAAGGGTTTTTGGTTGTCCCTAAATTTTTTCAAACTAGTTTTCCCCTTACTAAATTTTGGCAATTCCCAACTGATACCGGTGGTTCTCTTATTGAGCTCTTCATAGCTATTTTTGGATTTTCAACCTAAACTTCCATTCTTTCCATTATTTCATTTCTTTTTCTTTTATTGTATCATCATGCTCTTAATAAGTACTCATGATCTTTCCAAAAGAAAAGTTTTCTTGAGAAATCAGCCTCTCAGTTCAAATAATCACATTTGATCAAAATATATTTTTCTAGGTATGTAATGTAGGCGAAAGTTTAGGATTAAGAAAGGAAGGATGTAAAGGCCCAAATAAAGTGTTTGAGGGTGCTCAGATTAAGGATCATTTGATGAGTAGTTCATCCTTTCTATTTTTCTAGAGCATTACATTTTCTTGTTTCCTCATCTTTTCTTCCTCTTTCATTTTTTTCCTTTTCTTTTTTCCTTTATCCTTTTTTTTTGGGTTTTTTTAAGGGAAATGCAGATTTTAGGAAACTTAACTTATTTTTTATTTGCCCAAGAACATTGAAAACTTTTGAAAATTTAAATAGGAGATTACTCCTTATATTTTCTCTAATTTTTTCCATGCCTTTCAGTGTGGAAATTAATCCTCAATCATGGATTACAAAAAGAAATAATTTCTTCTGGCTCAAAAGGGTTAACAAATGAAAAAAAAAATTTATAACCATGAAAGGGTGATGAAAGCGGGCTATTTATCAACTGAAGGATTATCTTTTAGGAAAAAGATTTTTTAAAAATATCTTTAGCATCTTAATCAGTTGATAGTGCATTTGAATTTTCTTTTTCTTTTTCTTCTTCTCTTTTTTTTAAAAAATTTATTTATGTGTTCCATTTTTCTCTCTAATTTGTAAGCATGTTTTGTTTTTCAATTTATCACTAATAAGAAATCAGATAACGCATGGATTTATGTTTACAAGGAAAATTTTATGCTTAATCTACGTTAATGGTAATAGGCTATATTTAAGATAATCAGAAAGAAGCAAATCTCAAAAAGGTTTTGTTTGGTAGATATCAGTAATTTTTTAATCATTCTGTCCCAAAATAAAAATAATAAGCAACTTCTAAAGGTTGTCACAAAATTCATGTTTTGGCTATTAGAAAAGAAATGAGGTTTTAGAGACAATACTAGCATATATACAATTGCATTGATTGGGATACCTAGAATAACAGTTTATTTGTTTGATTTTCAAAGAAACTATTATATTTTTGGAAGGTTTATTTTATCATTCTTTATCAAGGAAATCCCGGTTTAGGAACTTTAAGTTTCTTCCCTAAAGTATTGAGTCCTTCAATTGATCATGGTTTATTCTCAGGGAAATGAATGCCAGTGGTACAAGCTCATTTTCAACATCAACCATTAGTATTATCAAGATTTTCCAACATTATGTTTTTTTCTTTTTGGGAAATTTTTTTAGCTGATAAAAAATTCAATATTCAAAGCATTCATGTTTCACAAAATGATGTCAACTCAAAAACAAGGGCTTTAACCATTAGTACTCTCAAGATTTTCCAACATCATGTTTTTTCTTTATGGGAAATTTTTTATCTGATAAAAAATTCAATATTCAAAACATGCATGTTTCATAAAATGATGTCAATTCAAAAACAAGGGCTTATAAGCTCATTTTCAAAATTGATTATTAGTATTTTTAGGATTTTTCATCATCATTTTTTTACTTTTTGAGAAACATTTTATATTATCAAAAACTCAAAATTCAAAATGTGCATGTTTCATAAAATGATGTCAATCCAAAGATAAAGGCTTTTCAAAATAAAAGTTACAGTACTTACTATGACATGTATCCTTTTCTTGCAAAGCCTACTATTCTTAATGCTTAGTTCTTATATGGATGCCTTTTAATGATATCTAGCCTTCCTTTCTTTAAAGCTAGATTTCCTAACCTTGATGAGATCCTAGACTTTGTACTTTAGGGTAGGACAATCCTTTGTAGAATGACCTAGATTACCAGACTAATAATTACAATATTGGTTAACATCATACTAATCCAAATATGAGGGCTTTAGATGTTTGATTGGGATAGGTGTTAAGAGGTGATTCTTGATGAGCTAGAATAAAGCTTAGCAAGAGACATAGGGATTTACTTAAATCAATTTCAATTTCATTTCTTATGTTCACTCTGACTGTTCCCTTGAGTGGTCAGCTTCTGCACTGATGTGAAAGTCAGTGTAAGCATAAGCATTGGTGTTGTGACATGCCTGTCATGTGATATGCTATGACTTAAAAATGAAAAAGAGACAGTAAAAGAAAGGTGCTCACCTTTAGATCATCCTTTGATTGGGATTTGGATTAGGTGTGATAAACTGAAAGTCCAGGGAAGGACCATCAGACAAATTGTTCATTTAGCTAGTCTTGGATGGCAATTACAAAATGACCATGACTTAAAGTCATCACCGATCCTTTCTAGGATAGGTATGACCAGATACCTATTAAAACTGGTGATTCTATGTTATGAAACTCAAAACACTAATTTTATGAATTGCATATACTAGAGTTGATTTTAAAAGGGTCCAAGAGTCGATTACACATGGGGAAGGATTAGGACCTCTATTGTGCCCAAAGTTGGTACCATCTAGCCATAAAATTTTTATGTCTCGATTTTCCCCGGTTTTTCATGTGGTCATTATTTATATATAATCTTCTTCTTATAAATGCAAATTTTTAAATGTTGAGTCCAAGTTTTTATGATAAAATGATTAATTAATATCTTTCTATACAACCTAGGAGGGAGGCAAAACATAGAGGATTTGGTAAAATAAAATCTAGATTGATTTAGAAAAAGATATTTTTCATTATGCATTGAAGGGATACTGATGCAGAGCATTGCCTCAGGTTTCATGAAATTTGATTTTTTTGAAAGCATAAATGCAAATCATCATTAAAAAGAGCAACGAGTTAGTAAGACATAAAGAAATATAATAAAAGTTGCATTAAAGATGAATACATGAAAACATAAGAAAAATGAGGGACAATTAGGATTTATCTCATAATTGACTTCAGTTATTAAGAAATAACCAAATTGACAATTTTAAGACATGTTTGGATTTTGTGGCTATCTTAGGCATAAAAAGATTGATAAAAGGTTCAGGGACCCTAGAGGAAGAGAAAACTTATATTTTTTATGTATTTTTTGAAAAGCAAGGTTGCAATATCCTTTCGAATAAAATGGGGTTAGAGAATCCCCTTGTAAAATGATGTTGGAGTATCCTTTCAAAAAAAGGGGTCAGAGTATCCCCTTAAAAAAAGAGTTTTTTGGGTGATTTTTGAAATTAGAAATTCTGGTATATTTTTTTGAGAAACAAGATTATAAAATGAAAAATCAATTTTTTTAATTTTTTTCAGTTTTGATCTGAGCCTAAAGGGACTTACTTTATGACTCATCACACTATGGGGAAACTATTAAATATATTTCAAGTCATTCGAATGACTAGAACAGATGGTTTGGGAAAATCCAAGTAAATTTTCTTAAGTTCAGCAATAAAAGGATAGCATTACGCTGTCCAAATTTTGAATTTAGTTCAGTTTGGTTCGACGGTTTCTAGTGGCAAAGAAGGTATCATTAGAAAGTTAACTTGATAAGCATTAATGAAAAAATATTCCAAAAATCTAAGAAAATCATTTCCTAGATAGAATTAATTTTTAAAATTGGGTCTAAGTTAGTGCTGATGACAAATACAAGAGAAAAGGGACTATGAAATTTGAAAATTTGCCTTGGACTCAATTAGGATTATTAAATGACAAATAATACCTTTTCAAAAAGAAACTTTTATGAACATTTTAGGAAAAATATTCAAAAACTCAAGAAAAGTCATTTGATAAGTCAAAATCTTTGAAATAGAATGAATCAATGATTCCAAGGGTTCAAGATAGCAAAAGTTTGAAAGATCATAACTTCCACGTCCAAGATGTTCCAAGGGCACAAAAGTATCATTGCAAAGATAATTCAATGCCTTTTTAAGGAAACTTGCTAGAAAAATTCCAAATAGATCATTTAAAGTCCGAACATAACTTTTCAAATAGGCATCATTGTGTTGTCAGTACTAAACAAGTGTTTTTTTTTGGGTTAAGGCTTTTATGATCAAGTGTAAAGGTGTCGGGCATGCATATGTCCAATCACTAAGGTCATTTGTAGTGAAGTAATGGACCAATCCAACTTCTATAGAGTAGGCCACCGAATCGTTTGCTATCTACGCCAATAGTCATGATAGGCTCAAAGCAAGGCTTAAACTAAATACTCCAAAGCATTTTTTATTTTGGATTAAAAACATAATTTATTCGACCTAATAAGGTGATGATTCCAAACATTTATGTTTGATATATCCTAAGATTGGAGAATCAATATACTGAAAACATTAAATCCATGCTAATCTCTATCGATTGAGGTTAGTATAGACTTAACTTTGGGTATCCTTTGAAAATAGATTTTACAAGCATCATAAAGGCATTTCAACTAACATATGTTGAACTAAGCTAAGTAAATATATCAAATATGAACAATCACAACAAACTATCCATGTACTTTACTAAGGAAATAGTAATTAATGCATTATGGTCAAGATCAAAATATGCTAGGCTGAGTATTCACACATGAAATGAACACGTTGAGATGAAGAAAAACGTGGCAAGAAATGAGGGGCTCTTTTAATTTCAACAAAAAATATGGCATTCTAATTCATCAAAGCACAATTAAAGCACTAAGAAAGTCATTAAAACCCTAAGGCTACACAATTAAAGCATAATAATACATGAGAGCCTTAATAGGGTAATAAAAATATAGAAGTTCACTAAAATAATGAGGATAAAGAAAGCAAAAAAAAAAAGGAAGAAAAATAGAAAATATACCTTAATAGAAGCTTGAACTCCTAGCAATTTCCTTAAACAGTAATCCAATAACTCCTAGCTCACTTTCTTTTTTTTTTTTTTGCTATGGATTAGCAATAAAAGAATAAAAGGAAAATGCTTTTGGTTATGGTGGCTATGGAAGATAGTTTTTAGGGTGGAGTTAAAGGAAATTAGAGGTTTTGGAAGGGCTTTTCAAAGGGTGGAAAGAGTGCTAGGGAATGAAGCTTTTAGGAGAGCTCTAATTTTTTTTTGTGGTTAACATAAATCCCCTTAGCTGAGTAAGAAAATTGAATTATATAAGGGATAATTTTAGCCACTAAGATGACCTAGCAAAGAGGGCATATAAGACTTTTAGCATATGTAATATGATGACTCATTGTACCAATGTGATACCTTTTAATATTTGATTGGTTAATTTTGATTCTTGTAAGTAATGAAAACCATATATTAGCTGATCAAAAGAGTATTCACAAATTTGTCCTTCATTAAATCAGATTTTCTAATAAAATGCCCCTATGCCAAGCTTAATGGATTTTTCCAAAATATGCCAATCCAATATTTAAAGCCTAAAAATGTAATCCACATGATTTATATGAAGTTATGTCTGATATTAGATAATTTTTTAGGCCAATGTTATGAATAAATTAGAGCTTTGAAGTGATGGTATAAAAGGACAAAAATGTCTCAAATGAGGCCAAAAATAGCCTTGTGTATTGATACATTGAGCTTTGGATCGATACATTGAGCAAAAAAACCCAAACTCTATCAATACTTTGAATCTAGTATTGATACAAAGTATGGTGTATCGATATCAGTAAGCTTATATCGATACCCAGCTTATTGTATAGATACATGCACTTCTATATTGATACTTGTCGGCCAAAAATCATGATTTTAGCTATGATATAAATCTTGTATCGATACAAACACCCAAGTATCGATACCATGCCTTTTTTATTGATACAACTAGAAAGATTTTGGAATTTGAACAATGCTGAGCCTTATATCGATGCCTTACACTTGTGTATCAAGACATACATACAAAAATACATATTTTTCTTACCTCTGACTTTTTGAACCCTTTATCTCGATCTTGGAAAGTGGAAAATTGACCCATGCTTATCTGAGTAACCTTGATGGTGCCTCAGATAATGACTGTAATACCTTGAATGTTGGCCAGATAAAATGCAGTGTTTACAATTGCCCCTCTTGGCCATTGTTGAGCATCAAAAATAGTGTAAAGAGAAATAGACACTATTTTATCCAAGGATAAGGATAGTTCTTGAATACCTACAAAAAGATGAAGATCTAATTAGTACTATAGTGAAATAAGTAAGAAGTGTTTGACCTCTCTACTAGGCCTATAGCTTTCAAGGTTGAAACCTTTAATAGGCACCAACTAGTGTGGGCTTTGACTCGATAGGCGTCAGCTCTTTATGGACTAAGAGGAGTAAGCATCTAGCTTTTTGTTGACTAAGGTAGGTAGACATCGATCTCTTTATGGACTGAGTCTTGTAGGGTTTGACCTCCCTACTAGTGTTTGTAGTTTCTTGGCTTTGACCCTTCAATAGGTGCCAACTAGTATGGGCTTTGACTCGATAGGCATCTAGCTTTTCATGGATTAAGAAAGGTAGGCATCTAGCTTTTTGTTGACAGAGGTAGCTAGATGTCCAGCTCTTCATGAACTTAGGTAGGTAGGTGTCTAGTTTTTCATACATCCAGCTATTTGTAGATAGAGGTAGGTTAGCACGTAGCTCTTTACAGACTAAGGTAGGTAATCATCCAACTCTTGGTGGACTGGGTAGGTTAAGTTTAAAGAGCTTACATAAGGTTTCCATGGTTTTTAGAGACAATAGTAAGTACCTGTTATCTATATTAGCTTTGAATTAATCTTAGTTTTAATTAACTAAAACTTAAGCTTAATTAGCTTATGTTTAAATATTTTCAAGATTAGTATTTTTTTATGAAATATTTTGTAAACACTTTAAAAATTACTAGAATGTGTTTTAAATCCTTCAAGCATTCAAAAATGTGTTCTTAATACATACTTTTATATAAAAAAAATTTAGATAAGCATTACATGTTTTAAAGTCATGGAAAACCTCTCAAAATTTATTTTCATATGAATGCATCGATACACTATATGTATGTATCAATACAATACTTGACAGTAGCTAAATAACCTTAAAATGCAAAAATCATTGTTCATGTATCGAGATAGATTATTCTATATCGAAACTGTTCAACGATCATATTTTGGACTATTAAATACAATGTATCGACACCCATTCAATTGTATCGATATAGAGGCATGGGGAACAATGAGAAATGACATTTTGAAGGGTCCAACGTCTATATTCCTTCATCAAATATCCCCAATGGCTATAGTCATGATCAAGTCTATAAATAAGCCTCTCCAACACCTTCAACAAGAGGAAGAACCAAGAGATTGTACTTAGAGTCATATCTTTCATCTTTTATATCATTTTTCCTAAATAGATCATCTTTGTATAAGATTAAATCTTCTTGTCTTTGTATTTTTCATTTTGTATCTTTAGATATAAATTTTCCTTAAGCTAAAACTCTTTCAAACACCTGACCTTTAAAGGTTTTATTTTTTTACACTCAAGTCCTTGTAAAAAGGGGAGGCTCCTACTTTGCCATTGAAAAGTAAAGAAGGTTTCTACTTAGCCTTCAAAAATAGTGAGAGAAGGTTCTATCTTAGCCATAAAAGATAAAGGGTAGAGGTTTCTATCTTAGCCTTAAAAGTAAAGAGTGTAAAGGTTATACTTTATCCTTGAAAGGTAGATAATTTAAGTTAGTGAACTGTGAAAATTTAAGGCAAGTGAGGTTGAGCTAGAGGATGTAGGCAATTGAGGCCGAGCATCTCTAAATCATTGAGTTTGCTTCTTTTTTCCATTTTCTTTAATTGTTTATTTTTATTCACTAACTTGCACTCCAAAGTTTATTATTCAAATTTCTTAATTTTATTTATTAAAGTTTTAATTTACAAAAGTTTTCACAAATCAATTTACCCCCTCTTGATTTTATTCACCACTAAAAGGTCAATAATTGGTATCATAGCTTGTGTCTCATTCTTGTGGGCTTAACATCCTTGAGCAAATATCTATAAAAAAACTAAGCGAATGGCTAATAGTGATATTTTTGGTATGGGCCAAGGAGGACATTCAATCTAAGGCCTCTTTTCTTTAGTGGTAAAGATTACGCATAGTAAAAGACAAGGATAAGGCTATTTATCTAAGCAAATGATTATCAAGTATGGAAGATAATCGTGAAAGGCCTACTTATCCCAACAAAGATGATAAATGATCTTGAAGTTCCCAAAGAAGAATGGGAATGTGCTGAGAAAGGCATTAAGATAGTTCAACTCAATGGTAAGGCCATGCACACACATATTTGTGCATTAGGCCCCAATGAGTATAATAGGGTGTCTTTGTGTGATAATGCCAAAAAGATAATGGGACAAGTTGGAAATCACACATGAAAAGACTAATCAAGTCAAAGAGTCCAAGATAAGCATGCTCACCCTTGATTATAAGATGTTCAAGATGAAACTGGAAGAGAGCATCAAGAGATGTCTGAAAGATTCATGGACATAACAAATGGCTTGAAGGGTTTTGGAAAAGTGTATCCCAACAAGGAGATGATTAAGAAAATGTTGAATAGCCTCCTTAAGTCTTAGGAACCTAAAGTGACAGCAATTGAGGAGTCAAAGGACCTCAATCTCCTTACCTTAAACATGCCCATCGGATCACTCCTCATATACAGAATGAAAATAAATCATGGAAAAGAGCAACCACAAAAAGATAGAGTTACATTAAAGGCTTCATGAGTGAGAAAGTGGAGGATAATGATGATGAAGAGGATGGTGAAGATATAGAAATGATCGTATTTGCCAAAAGATTCAAGAAATTCATGAAGATAGATAAGGGCAAATCATTATAATCTAAAAAGGTTAACAAAATGGTGTGCTACAATTGTAATGAATTGGGCCATGTCAAATCTGATTACTCACTATTGAAAAATAAGAAGAAAAATGCATTTGTAGCAATTTGAAGCAATACTGACTTTTTCGATGATGATGACTCTAAGGAAGACCAAATTGGAAACCCTTACTTCACAGCTCTATGAACCTAAGGTAACCTTAAACTGCCTAAATTTAAATTCCAATACATTTGATTATCTTGTAGTTGAGTTTAAGGAAATCAACTCTAAACACAAGAAAATGATCTCAAAATTAAAAGTTGAAAATGATTTACTAATAAAATCAAAACTTATTTTAGAGAATGAAAATAAAGATTTGAAAAGTAACTTTAATGACTACAAGCTAAGAATTAACATTTTACAAAAAGCCAATCTTAATTTGAAAAAAAAAAACTAAAAGCTTGGAACAAGAAAAGAAAATCATTTTAGACAAATCTTTTTAAGTTAGTATGACCAAGTGCTGACATTGTAATTTTCATTGTCATAATTTGCATACTTATCCTATCAAGAAAGGACACAACTTAAAATTAGCCAAGCATGGATTCCTAAGTAAACAAGAGGTTTTAAGGCTAACCTTTGAGGACCCAAAGCAATATGGGTAACAAAGCCAAGTAAAAGTCTCTTGTAGGTGTGTTAAAGCAATAAGGTACAACGCAATACAAATAGATGCTACAGACACATAAAAAAGTGTGATAGGTTACCTCTATGCTTTAAAATTTTGAAATGTTTTGGTTATTCATGTTGTAATTATTAATGTTTTATTAAATTTTTTCCAAAAAAAGTTGTTTTTACTGCAAAATGGGTTTAATGAAAGTTAAGCAACTACGGATTAAATATGCATGCATTCGATGATTTAGTGCTCAATAATAATATGTTAAATTGATTTGTGAGATGTTGTTATGAAGCACAACTTAAGAATGATTTATGCATAAAAGGTTGATTTTGATAAACTTCATGTTCTGAGTCATGAAGAAGCTCTATTGTATGACTAAGTTAGATGCATATCCTTAGGGGGAGCATTTAGAGGTTACTTAAAAGATATGATGCCATAAACATGCATTAGCAAGTTCTTAAACCTTTTTAATGCTTTATATTCAATTACGCTTGCATGAGACTTAGGATGTTTGATTATGTTGTAAGTTCATGTTTTATGGCTTAAACAAGTTTGGTATACATTAAAAATACTTTTAAAATTATGCATACGTGGTTTGAATGAAAATCTTTTATTCCAAGACCTTTAGTTGCATAGTGCCTTACTTATGTGACTAAATACGCTAATTCATTCAAACTTGATTTTAAAAGTTATTTAATCCAAACTTTGATTATTCATATGAGTCTTAAATGTTTAAAATCAAAAGTTTGCATTAGAATATAAAATCATGGGTTTTGGAATGCCAAATTGTATATTTTTCTAAGCATTTTTCGAAAAACTTGAAACATGTATTGATAGTTAGAGCCTTGTATTGATACAGTGAGCACAAAACTAGAAAAACCTAACTTGTATTGATACAATGAACTTTGTATCGATACATCACTATGTTTATCAATAGCCCCCTATATCAATACAAATAGTGAATTTTGGCCAATTTTGTGCTTTTTTTTTTTTTTTGCTTTTAAATGCAAAATTGGTCTCTTTAATGAGTTTTCAGTTGAAATGCTTTATTTTTATGATTTGTAAACCTTGATGAACATTGTTTCATAACTCATCACATGTTTAAACATCATATTTGATTCATTGATGAGTGTTTCACAAATCAAATGCATGAATTATATGATTAAGTGCTTATATTGCCTCATAATGCAAAAAAATACAAATTTTTCTATACATCATTATTTTTTTTACCTTTAATATTTTTTTTTTTTGCATTACAATAATTGGTACCATATGTGCTTAATGTTTTTCATTCATTAAATATCATTAAGCTTATTGAACATCTTTCATTTCTAATAAGGCATAAGCTTGTTGAATATTCTTTTATAGTTAAAATCTTAGTGCCTCTAATGCTCATCTTCTGGCAAGATTTTTTTTAAGTTTTGCAAGGTTCATGGAGATAAATCCATCCATGAAAAATGAACACTTGCGTAGCAAAAGTAAAACCATAAAGCATGCAATCTCTTCATATCAAGCCAAAACCATTAATGAATGCTCAAAAACTAGAAGTTATAATCCTCAAAGTTATAATGAGCATATCATCAAAGTTTGGTAAGGTTAAGGTAATCATTAAACAAATGCTATTAAATTCTTATCCTTTAGCTTTAAGTTTAGTGACATACATTAGTTAGTTATATATAATTCGTATTCTAGTATGTAATGTATGCTTAAAATGTTTGCTTTGAATGAATCCTTCAACATGGCTAAGTGCTTAATTCTTATCTTTAAGCATGTTCATTAATTGAATGTTTACTCAAATGATTTTATTGACATATCATGAATGAGTAAATGATTTTCTAACCTATGGAAGTTTGTTACGTATTTCTTTAAAAATTTTGTTAACGTTCTATATGGCATCTATTGTAGTAGCATGTGTACTAAAAATTCAAAAATTGGCATCTATTATGCATCTAGACAACAATTGGATTAATAATTCTTAAAATCCTTCAACAATTGGTATGTTCTATCTTTCAAACATGCTTAAATGTCTGCAAAAGAATACAAAAATTGGATGAACTACACATTAAGTGTTAAATGCATATATTTTCCCAATAATTGGTATACATGCTCTTAAATGATTCATAATTAATATACCTTTTGTTGTTAGAATTTCTCCATTAGCTTTGAATTAATCTACTTTTAACTTTTTGATATTCTAAAAACAGAGAGAGTTTTAAAGGTTAATTTGGTTACTTGTACTTCATCTATATATGCCTACGCTAGCAAATAGGAAGATTTCACATGTGCTTACATTATTTATATTATTGAAATCCTTAATATTTTGTGTTGGTACTCTTAAGGCCAAATATGAGCAAAAATGTCATTGCCAAGTCTTCCAAAACCTTTTTATAACATCTCTAAAAATCCATTTCATAATGCTTTTATTAAGGGGGAGTTTTATTGAAAATCTTTAAATGATTAAGGGGAAGTTTTATAAGTAAATTATTGTTAGCTATATTAGCTTTGAATTAATCTCAGTTTTGATATAACTAAAACTAAACCTTAATTAGCTTGTGTTTAAATATTTTGAAGATTAGTATTTTTTTCATGAAATATTTTGTGAACACTTTGAAAAATACTAGAATGTGCTTTAACTCTTTCAAGCACTAAAAAATGTGTTCTTGATACATACTTTTATATGAAACATTTTTTGGATAAATTTCACATGTTTTAAAGTTATGACAAACATCTTAAAATTGATTTTCATGTGAATGTATTGATATACTATGTGTATGTATCGATACGAAAGTTGGTAGTAGCTAAATAACCTTAAAATGCAGAAATCACTATTCATGTATTAAGATAGATTACTCTGCATTGATACAGGATTGTTCAATGGTCATATTTTGGACCATTAAACACAATGTATCGATACCCACGTAATCGTATCGATAAAAACGCATGTGGAACAACGAGAAATGACATTTTGAAGGCTCTAATGGCTATATTCCTTCATCAAATATCCTCATTGACTATAATCATGATTAAGGCTGTAAATAAGCCTCTCCAACAGCTTTAACAATAGGAAAAAACAAGAGATTATGCTTAGAGTCATATATTTCACCTTTTCCATCATTTTTGCTAAGTTGTTTATCTTTGTATATGATTAATTCTTCCTATGTTTGTATCTTCATTTTTTATCGTTAGATACATATTTTTTCTTGAGCCAAAACTCTTGTCAACACCTAGCCTTTAGAGGTTTTATTTTTTTAACACTCAAATCCATGTAAAAAGAGAGGTTCCTACTTAGCTATTGAAAAGTAAAGAAGGTATCTACTTAGCCTTCAAAAGTAGTGAGAGAGGGCTTTATCTTAGCCACAAAAGATAGAGGTAGAGGTTTCTATCTTGGCCTTGAAAGATAAGGAGTGTAAAGGTTACACCTTGTCCTTGAAAGGTAGATAATTCAAGTTAGTGAATTGTGGAAATCTGAGGCAAGTAAGGCTATGGTAGAGGTAGGTAATTGAGGCTGAACCTCTCTAAATCATTGAATTTGCTTCTTCTTTCCCTTTTCTTTAATTATTTATTTTTATTCACTAACTTGCACTCCAATGTTTATTATTTAGATTTCTTAATTTTATTTATCAAAGTTTTGAGAAAATAATTCACCCCCTTTATTTCATTCACTATGAAAAGGTCAACAGTACTTGCAGTTTTGAGTTTGCTTAAGAATTTGAAAGGCAAAAATCCATACCTAAAAAGTGGTAAGTATTTTCATATATAATGCTAAGGGTGTAGATGCGTGCTTGGATGATATAGATGTGATGATTTAGAAATCTAATCTAGTCGTTTGCATTAGAGTTTTGAATCACCTTCCATCTTTGAGTTTTATTGGGTGCCTTTTGCTCTAAGGTTCACCAACTTTATTCTTAATGTTTTAAAGTTTTTTCTTTCAAATGCTTGAGGTTATTTTTTAAGGTTAAGTGGACTCATGATGCATAAGAAGCTTTTTGACTCTGATTGGCTCGTATTAGGGGTTTATTTGTCAATGTTGGTTAATAGACTTAGCAAGTTGGTTCTTGACATGCCCAACAGGGTACATTTGATAGTCTACACTGACTAATAGGAATGGGTTTTAATTGCAGGGATCAAAATCATCGATTCAACTCAACTTTTTAGCTAAAGTTTATTGAGGGACATCTTTGATCACGTTTTCAATATGAGAAAAGTCTTAAGGATAAGCCTAGTTGTGGTTCTAAAATCAATTCTTGGCTTTTTGAACCTAAGAAGATTTTCCTATGGGGTTTCATATCCTTTAAAGCAATATTAAGAAATCTCATTATCAATTTTGTACAATTCATCAAGCATTATCATTTATATGACAAGCATCATGTAATATGTGTGCAAGGGTGAAAAAAGATATTAAAAAAATGACATGGTTGTATTTCATTTCTGGAAAAATAAGAAATATAATTCATTAAACATTTTGGGATGTACAAAGAAAATTAAAGATTAACTTTTCTTGGCAATCAGTCTTTTTCGATGCTAATGACATAAGTTTTCTCTTAAATGACCAACTCTTCCAATGTAAGCATTTTTCAACGAACCTTTTAAATTGCCCTATGGTAGCTACCACAATCCAATGTAAACACCACTATTTTTCCTTCAAGTTAGAGTAAAAGTGGGTTTGGTAAATGGAGGATGGTTTTGTTAGGTGAGTACTGGTCTTAGTTAGATTCAGACAAGGGTAAGGTTTGGTCACTTAAGTCACCCTTCTAGGTTTCTAACTTAAGTGAATTTATTTTCATGTATACCACTTTTAGTTTTTATTCAAGTTTTTTTTTTACACAAGGATGCCTTTGCAAGTTTCCATTTAAAAGCCTTTTCAAGCGTAATACTTCTTAAAGAATTAGAGTTAAAAAGGTTGGCAAGTCATTGCCATCCATTTTAGTTAAAATCAATGCTCTATAGAAGAAAGCTTGCTTAATCACATAGGGACCTTCCTACTTTGAAGTCCATTTTCCACGAGTATTTTATGAATTGAGAGGATTTTTTTGAGTACTAAGTCTCCTTCTTGAAAGTAAAAAGGATAGACTTTTTTATAAGCTCTTATCATACACTTTTGATACATCTGTCCATGATAGATAGCTTTCACCCTCTTCTCATTGATGAGGTTAAGTTGGTTATTTCAGTTTTTGACCTACTCAGCTTCTTCAAGTTGTGATTCCATCAAGACCTTGAGTGAAGGGATTTTGACTTTGATGGGCCAGACTCTTTTTATCTTGTAGACTAGGGAAAACTAGTATACAATAAGCATGTAGCACACAGGCAGCTTCTAGTGCCAATCTTTATAAGTTCCAACCATTTTTGTAACTATTTTCTTAATGTTTTTATTAGCTACTTCAACCATCCCATTCATTTTTAGATGATAGAGCATTGAATTATGGTACTTGATCTTGAATTGGAAGCTAATTTTTTCCATCATTTTGTTGTTCAAGTTGCATGCATTATCCATGATGATTTGTTTGGGGAGTCTATATCAACAAATGATGTCTCGTTTCATAAACTTGAACACAATAGTTTTAGTAAAGCTGGAATATGATGTTACTTCTACCTATTTGGTGAAACAATCAATGGCAACCAAAATAAAAGCAATGCCTATTCAAAGCTTTGGGAATGTGGGTCTAATCATATCATGCCCTACATAGAAAAAGGCCACAAAGCCATCGTAACATGTAAAGTGAATATGAGATATGGATTTTGTCTACTTACATTTGACACTTATGGCATTTGTAAGCATAGTCAATATAGTCTTTTTTGAGTGTCCACCAATAATACCTGAAATTCATGACTTGCTTTGCCATTCTATGTCTATTAGCATGTGTACCATAAATTCTTTCAAGGACCTCCTCTAGAATTTTCTTAGCTTTAGAAGCACCCATGCATCGGAGTAATGTTTTCTTATACAAAACTTCACCATCCAAAATGAAACTTGTAGACATTTTTCAAATGGTTCACTTGCCAATTTTTGTAGCATGCTTTGGGTATTATTGGTCTCTAATGTACTAAAGAATGTCAGGATACCATAGCAGAACATATTTTTCTTCTTCTACACTATGGCAGCAGGTGGGAGCTTCGTGAATACTCATCTGAATGGGTTTGACTTCTAATTCATGGGTTACTTTGAACATAGAGGCTAAGGTTGCTAAAACATCTACCACTTGGTTGTCCTCTCAACATGAATGCTAGAAGCTGATTTCATTAAATTATTGTTTTAGTTCATTGATTAGCTTTTTGTATTGGAATAGCTCAGCATCCAAGGTTTCACATTCTTTTTGGAGTTAATAGATTACTAAAATGGAGTCCTCATACACTCGTAAAGTTTTGATGCCCCTTTCAATGGCCACTTAGAGCCCTAATACACATACTTTGTAATTGGCTATGTTATTAGTATAGTCAAAGTTTAGTTTGGCAGTGAACGAATAATAATCTCCATTTGGTGAGATCAAAATAGCCTCGATTCCATGCCCTAATAGGTTTAAGGCTCCATGAAAATACATTTTCCAAGCTCGGCTATAATTAATACCATCTTTTGTTTTAGATATGCACATTAGGTCCTTGTTTGGGAATTCAAAATCTAATGGTTCATAATCCTCTTCAGCTTAACTTACCAAAAACATACCTATCATGCTTGATGGCTTTTTAGCTCACATAAATAATTTTATATTTAAAAAGTAAGACTTGCTACCAAACCAACTTTTCTAACAAAGTAGGGGCCTTGCACAAGTATTCGATAGGATCTAATTTGGTAATCAGCCATGTGATGTGATATAATATGCATTGCCTTAATCTCTGAGCCGTTTAAGCCAGAGCACAACATAACTTCTCGACTTTGGAGTAATTATTTTATGTAGCTTATTCTTTCATTCCTGACTCATCATGCTGACCCAGTACATAGCCTATAGACTTGTCAAAAATTGATAGGTATAAGATTAGCGGTCGATCAAGCACTGATGATACAAGAAATGATGGGCCCAATGGGTAACACTTGACCTTTGTCAAAAACTTATTGGCACTCATCATTCCATTCATGAGGGTTCTATTTTCATAGTAGAGGAAAGATCGAATCACATTTGTCGATCAGATGGGATATGAATCTGGTTATATAGTTTAGTCTCCCGAGGAAACTCCTTACTTCTTTTTGGGTGGAAGGCAGTGGAAGGTTTTGGATAGCCTTTACCTTATGGGGTTAAGCTCAGTTACTCATCTCATAATAAAGCCTAATAACTTATCGAAGGTAACACCAAATGTGCACTTAGCTTTCTTTAGTTTAAGATGATATTTGCATAGCCATTTGAAGAGTTTATGGAGGTTGGTGACATGCTCAATCTCTTTTGAGGATTTGGCAATCATATCATCACATAGACCTCTATTTATTTATATATAAGGTCAAGGAATAATGTCACCATTGCCCTTTGGTAAGTTGCACTGCCATTCTTGAGTACCAAAGGCATAACCTTATAGTAGAATGTTCCTCACATGGTCACAAAAGTGGTTTTTTTTAATGTCTTTGGGTGCCATTTTAATCTGATTGTAGCCTAAAAATCTATCCAGGAAGGAAAATAAGGAATTTTTGGCAGTATCGTCTACTAAGGTATCAATGTAAAGCAAAAAAAAATTGTCTTTAACTCTAACTTGATTTATATCCTTATAGTCTACGCATATTTGCACCTTGCCATCCTTTTTAGGGATCAAGAAAATGTTGGTTACCCATTTGGGATACTTAGCTACTTTGAGAAATCTTACCTCAAACTACTTTTTTACTTCTTCTTTCATCTTTAGAAGCATTTATGGTTTCATTCTCCTAAGTTTTTGTTGTATGGGTTTGCACTTTGGTTTTAAAAGAAGTCTATAAAGCATTATGTTGGTGTTTAGCCCGGGCATGTCTTGGTAGGATTAGGTTAATACATCTCAGTAGTCTTGAAAAAGGTTAATCAATTTGGTCTAAGTTAATGGATTTATAGAGGTTCCTATCCTGACCTCTTTCTAATCTTCTTCTGTCCTAAGGTTCACGATTTTAGTAAGCTCTTCATAGGGTAATATTTATTTCTCTTCTTATTCAGTTGGTCTCAATAATCAAGTAACATTGTGTTTTCCTTATAATCCCCCTTAAATTTGACCTTACCAGTGCAGATTGGTTGCTTAAAATTTATTTTCAGAATCTCAGTATGAACATTCATGTCACTTTATTTGGGTGCCTAAAAATATAAAGAAAAACAATATAAGAGAAAAAATACATAAAGAGAAGAAAAAAAGTCTAAGGATTTGCTAAGAAATATAAGGATGGACATAAAAGATGAAATGCAAAATGCTTAGTCATTTTTATTAATAATGCTTAATAAAAGTATGCGCGTACAAAAAATCCTAGGTGCCCTTAGGCAGAAACATGCATGTTTAGTTGTAGCATTACTTCGAATTAGATCCAAATAGTATAAGAATCTTTGTTTCAGTCCAAATGCTTGGAATGAATCTTGGAGTGCACAGACCATTCTCATGGTCTGTTGCTGAAGTTCCTAGCTCATTGATTATGTTGATAAAGAAGTCTTCAAATGCCTTGCTCAAAATAACCATTACATTGTTAGAGCTAGTAGTTCTTTCGTGATTCAATTGATCTGTCCTCTTAAATGAAAACTTCTCCCATAACGTGGCAGCATTATTGGTTCGTATACCAAATCTTGACTCTTTATATGGGTCATTCTATTTCTTATGCTTTATGAGCTTGTTTCTTCTGCTGATAGGCATTAGGCTTGAATCCAGACCTCTCTTGTAAATTTCATGGGTGACATTCAAAGCTTTAGAGATCCCTTATAGATATTTTCTTAGTCTATTTCCACCTGGGTGTCTTTATCGATGGTCAACTGTAGACTCATGTGGGTGCTGAGGCTCAACCACCTTTTTTGACCATGTCTACTGACTGATTGGAGGATACCTTTTTTTTCCTAGAACTCAATGTCCCTTTCGTTCATCAACCTTTGGACCATCTCATGAAACTCCTTGCATATTTGGAAAGTATAACCATGGATGGTATAGAAGTCATAGAAGTTGATAAGGTCTTCTTTCATTTTTTCAACCCCATTGATCAATTCTAGTTGTATCAGAATTTGCCAAACTAGGTTCATTATTGTCCTGACTTGCTCTATGTTCTTTATGATTTCACAATCATATTTAATATAGATTGCATTCACAACTGATTTGGTCTAAATTTGAGATAAGCTAACTCCAATGTTGAGTTTCGGCCATTGTGTTGCCCTAGTTATACTTTTTTTCCTTTATCTTTAGAAATAACATTTTCAATCGAGTTGCTCACTCATTAATCATTTCACATAATATAACTATATTTGCAAAATTTTTTGGTATGTTTGTTACTATTTCCTTACAAGAAGGAGTTTGTAAGGTGGAAATGAATTTGATGATTAACTTTTTCTTAATCAATAAGGAATGGATCGAATAGCCTCTTCTAACCATCTTTAAGCATACTGCCTGAAACTTTTAGTGGTTTTCTTCTTCATGTTAAATAAACAAAGATGATCTAGAGCCTAATTGGATACATCTTTATACTGATCAAAGAAAGCTCAAGCCAAATCCATCCATGATTGAACTCTAATTGGGTCATGCTCATATAGCAACAAGTAGATACTTTGATTAAACTATCTTGAAAACGTGTATTACAGTTTCTTATTGTCTGTATGCCTAGCCATTTTCTGGCAGTACATAAAGATATGCGCGATAGTGTCTGTGATCCCATTGTAATTGTCAAAATTTAGTACTTCGAACTGGTGGAATAACAAGGTTTAAAACAAGTGTAAGGACTTGGTGTCTATAATTCCAAACTATAACCCTGAGGCATTTCTCTAACAACTTGTAGTTAGTTTCATTTTCACCAGCCTTGGCACACTTTGAACTAATTACTCTTACCTGTTTTATTTGTTCATCGAGGTCTAGAACTAAAGGATTTGCCAATGATGATCCCATATTCGCATCACAATATCCTTGAACTAGATGTGGTACTGCCATAGGTTTTATATAGATGAATGGTTGACAGGTGGGATCGATGTTGTTAAGGGTGGCTGTTCTTAGGATACCTCTTTAAGAGTATTGGTGGCCTTAATTCCCCTATTCGGATTAACCTTAAGATTAGCTAGTCCCTTACCTTTATCAATGGTAGTTGTTTGCCTTTTTATCCTTTAGGGCAGCAGCCAATAGTTTTGTGAATTTAGCAACTCGATTTAATAGTTCATTAGTCTTATGAAACATTTGTTCTTAAGCCTCTTGATACAAGCCTGGTGATCGTTCTCTATTACTTTTTGATATAGATGGGTAGTGTACCAGTGTTGGATGTTTGATTCATGTTTTAAAGACCCTTTCACTTTAGAGTGATGCCAAATTAGACTTATTGTGATATGATGAGTATGAAGTATGCATGAATGAAGACGAAATCATGTGCATGTGATAATGTTATAAAAATAGAAGGAACATTATTGAACAAATTAAATCACATATGAAAATGCAAAAGACAATTGGATTTTGGCAATAGCTCTAGAATAAGTATCTTCCATTCAAACAAAGCATTAATTATGGCCCATCAAGTTTAAAAGTAATCAAATCTAAAATATTGTGCTTGATTACAATGTTTAATTCCAAGTTCTAAAAAGTTCAACAATTCTTGTCGATTGTCTCCTATAGGAATGAAGCCTTACCTCATAGTTTTGGCTAATTTGACTATGTCATCTGCACTAGTTTGAACCTTGCGAATTTGCTTAATAAGGTTCTAGAGACATTTCTTACACTCTAATCGAGATTGATCAGCCAAGATCTAATTATGGCACAATTCTTTAGAAAATGTTAACAATTTCTCAACCTAATCTTGTGGACCCAAAAGGCATGCTTTAATTCTTGAACCCTTGAAGTCAAAGTTTTATTCTCAACCTTTCCTACTTGAAGAACCTATATCAAGCTACTAGGCTTTTGCTTTTTTCTTTTTTTATAAACTAATGCGATTGCTCAAATCTTATTGAGTTCTTCTACAATGGTCTCTGCTTAAGCCTTCTAAGCTTTTAAGTCATTAGCAAGAAAAACAAGCTCAGCTTGACTAAGGATTTGTCAGCATCTCGGTATTTCTTTGTCTTCTAAAGTGCCATGTATCTTTCTTTAAGTCCTGAAGATCTTCATTAATGGCATTTTCTATCTTGACAAGGTTGTATATTCGCCCCTCTTAGACTTGACACTCATGCTCCCATTGGCTATTCTTTTCTTGCAACTGATGAATTTTTTAGCGAAGATGACTCTTTCTTATGCAAACTCATGCTTCAGGATCTCAATCTTTGATGGTAGGTTATCTATCGAATATGAGGGATTCCATTAGCAAGTAATAGTGTGGTGTCATTAACTCGCCTAGCTATCCAATCTTTATAGGTCGGAGTCACTGTTTTCTCTCTTTTCAATATGATAGGGCAAGTCTTTCGCCATGGTCGTGAGACAAAGCTATCCAAACATCCAACCTTTAACGGTCATCCATCACATGTGACCTAAAAAACCTTCAATAAAGAAGAGATTTTGTTATATGAGCTGTACTAGTAGCTTAGGTTTCAATAAACCTTTACTTGCACTTAAAAGATCTTGATTCAAGAAAAAAAATAGAGAAAAAAATGATTTTTCTCCAAGAAAAATCTAGATTGCCAAATACTTCTTTAAAAAACTTGAAAGAAAATACAAAACTTGAATTTAGGGTTTTCTTGGCTGATTTTTCTATATTCTCTATCGTTTAGCTGGGACAACAAACATAAGTTAATATATCTAGGGTTTAAAATTTTAATTTATGAGAAATTACAATTTTGCCTTTAGCCCATATGAACTCACTCAAATTGAGCTTAAGTAACCATTACTTGTATTAGACATTTAAACCAAATCTCAGTTTAATTTCTACTAATCACCCTTAAGTGTTTGACCTATTATTGGCAATAAATATAAATAGCCCAATTAAGAATATTTTATATTTATAGACCAAGATTAGCATATACCAAGATTAGCATCTATCAACACATCATAGAGTGTCAAGATGGTTTTGACAAGCCTTTTAGTGTGAAGTATCTTAGTGTAATAAATATCCTTTCATCTTATATCCTAGAATTAGCAAAAGCATGGTTCAATGTCTTTATGCAACCCCTATGTGCCAACTCCATAATCAATATTGCCTTAGCCAAGAACTTTGAAATAACACAGGCTAAGTTCATGTGAGATATGTCCCATCAATCACATGGGGTGATGAATCCTTTTTGGACCACTTATTCACCTACCGTATGATTCATGTGATACCAAAAACCACCGTTCCATAAGCATCCATCTATTGCGGACCCATTTATGAAGGAATCAAAGCATGATACTCATTATAAGAGATGACTTGGTGTCATAAGTCTAAGGATCACTTACACTACTAACACGTAAGAGTATTTCCATAGACACTTGAATAAAATACCTAATGGAACTCTCATAGCGAGTCATGTTTAATGAACTTGTTACCATAACATGCACCATATGATGTCCCCTAATATCTCTATATTTCAACATATGAGATTAGTTGCATGCATCCTATGTATGAGGCTTACATATGTCAGTATTTATGCATTGTCAATGCCCTATCTTGATAATACAATGACTAAGAACATTGTAGAAACATGGCTTTGATGCATAAAGATCTCATAATTGTAAATATTTACAATATCCTTACAAGGCCCAATGTGTTTCATGGGCTTTTTCTATATAAGTTATTGATAATAATTATATAACTACACCTTATGGATAAAGAAATACCTTTAGAACATTAAATAGATATAATATTTAATAATATGAAACCACTAAAAGATAATGCATTACAAGCCACAACGATTGGCTTATAGGGCTTACACTAAAATGCCACATATATAGGGGAAAGGCTACCTATTATTCAACCCCTTTTGTCTCGGAGTACCTGAATGGGACTGAAGATGACTATCAAGAAAGGCTGCCAAGCTGGCAAAGGATTAGGAAAGAATCTACAAGGAATAACCAAAGCCTTGAAAGTGGTCACTCAAAGTGGAAAGAATGGGTTGGCATATAAATCTAATGTTGCTTAGAAGAAAAGTTTAGTCAAGAGGACTAAAAAAATAGGATGGCTTGGAAGACAGGCTTTGATCTAAAAATAAATTGAAAAACTTTTGCTTCTCGTCGGGACATTTTTTGTTCGATGGGTTATCTAGATTCTTATAAGGGAGACCATATGGGATAGGTTCTAGTTCTATTGGAGAAAGCCTTTAAGAATTTTAGTATTTCTATTGATGGAGTATGAGATCTTGGAGTAGGGTTTTTTTTCATCTCTGATCACCAGATTTGGAATAATACCAAGATTTTTATAAATTATAGCATTTTCTTTTATGAATATTAAGAATTTCTCCCTACATAATGAAGCCCAACAACATTCAAGGGTTTTCTGTATTGGACTCAATTTATTAGTCATTGTTAAATAAATAATAAGAATAATGCATTTTTCATATCCATGTGTCTTTATTTGCTGATGAATGCTTTATTTCTTGAATTGATTGATTTTTTTTCTTGAATTAACCAATATTATTGATATTATAATATATCTTGATTTGTAATGTCCTGGTATATATGCACCAAAAGCTTCAGTGCTTAAAACTTTCTCAAGTATTTTGACATTAGGGAAATAAAGATAAGGGTTGACTCTCTAGGAATTGATTTTGATAAATCCTTTCATGAGGACAAAGTATATTCTAATGAAAATTATTAAGACTATAACCTGCCCTCAAATTTAGCAAAACTGATGAAATAAAAAGAGAGACAAATCATGCCTCATAAGAAATCTTTGGATGTAGTAAATTTACGAAAAAAGAGTTTAAAAAAGAAGTCAAAGTTAGGACTATAATGTCCTCATCAACTCGAGAAGAGTTAATTGCCCTATTGAAGGAATTTAAAGATGTATTTGATGGGTCATACTAGGATATACTACGATTAGATACAAACATAGTAGTACACAAGCTTCCATTAAAACCTAGATGTAAAATGATGCAATAAAAAGTGAGAAAACTATAAATGCTTTTAAACATAAAAGAAGAAGTGCAAAATCGAAAAGATACCGGGTTTTTAAAAGTGGCAAAGTATCCAAATAGGTGGTAAATATTATGCCTATCCCGAAAAAGGATGGAAAAGTACGTATACACATAGATTATCAAGACTTCAATAAAACAAGCCCTAAGGATACTTTCTCATTACCCCATATAGACACATTGGTCGATAACACAGCAAAGAATTCTTTGTTTTCCTTCATGGATGGCGTTTCTAGATATAACCTGATTAAGATGGCACTAGAAGATATAGAGAAAACTATGTTTGTAACCTTGCAAGGACATTTTATTATAAAGTAATGTTGTTCGATTTGAAAAATGCTATGGCAACATATCAAAAAGCTATGCTGACTTGTTCCATGATATGATACATAAAGAGATAAAGGTGTATGCTGATGATATGATTGCTAAGTCTGTTAAGGAAAGTAAGCATGTAGGAAACCTTAGAAAGCTGTTTGAAAAGATCAGAAAATTTTAACTTAAGCTCAATCCGACTAAGTTTACTTTTTGTTTTACCTCTGGGAAATTGTTTGGCTTTGTGGTTAGCAAAAGAAAAAAAAAGTAGATCCTGCAAATGTTGAGGCCATTTAAGATTTGCCATCACCTTGTACACAAAATAAATGCAAAGTTTTTCTGGAAGATTAAACTACATTACTAGGTTCATATCCTAGCACGTGGATAAGTGTGATCCAATATTTTGGCTTTTATGGAAACAAGATCCTAGTGAATGGAATGATGATTGCCAAGAAGCATTTGAGAAAATGAAACACTATTTTTGTATTCTACCAGTGTTAGTGTCGCTAATGCCTAGACGACTATTATTTTTTACTAGTCAATATTTAAAAGGTCTATGGGCTATTTGTTAAGGCACTATGATGCAATGGGGATGAAAGAGTAGATGACTATTATGTAAGCAAGAAGTTTACAGACTATGACGTAAGTTACTCATTGGTAGACAAGATGTGTTATGCATTCTCTTGGGCTATACAAAGGCTTAGTCAGTATATGCTATATCACACAACCATGTTGATTGCAAAGTTAGACCTAATTAAATACCTATATGAAGCTCTGGCTCTTTCAAGAAAGATTGCAAGGTGGTAGGTGTTGCTTTCAGAGTATGACAATGTGTGTGAATCAGAAGACATAAAGGGCAGTGCCATGGCCTACTTCCTAGCAAATAGAGCTATGAACTATTATGAGTCAATAGATTTTAATTTTCTTGATAAGGATTTGATGTCCACATTGTCACAACATGGCCCGGATATGAATCCTAACCAAGCCCGACTTAAATGGCCTTTGCTCCTATATTTGTTAAATTTATCACTATTTTATATTCTCTTATTTTTATTGGCTATATCATTATAGACGTTTTCTTATTTTGGAGACGAGGTGGTCAAGATGAATCGCTCACTCGACTTAACCTTAAATAGTCATTACGAAATGACTATTTATTTGGAGTTGCCACTAATCTATTTGGGCTAGGTAAGATTGGTCACCTACTGGGGTTTGTATTTTAAGGGTTACAAAACCCTAAAATACAAATTCCAAGGCTCGCGATCATACTAGAGATCGTATAAAAGGGTCTGGGAGTAGGTTACAATCACAAGGATCGAAGCTCTCGTGATGCCCAAAAATCGATACCTTGTTAATTACGTGTTAACCTGAATCCTAATTTTTATTCAGTTTCAACATATGGCATTTAATTATAGATTCTCGAAATAATAATTTTTAAAACAAATTTATTATTTCGTGTTAAGAAGATCGGGTTTTCAGAATTTTGGAAGTAAAAATCTCTTACGTACTCCATCGGAAAACCAATGGAACACAAAAGCTTTTTATGATTCTCCTTTGTATCCCAATAGAAAACTAGAGGAACGCAAAAGATTTCAAAATTAAAAATATCTTTTGCACCCCAGTGGAGGACTAGAGGAATGCTAAAGTTTTTATTATTTGTTTTTTAAAATTTATGAAATCTTGATTTTTATTTTGAAAAGGATATCTCGATATTAAAATAATCCATAGAACATCTCTCATATTTTGGGATAAATTCTATGTATTATTTTAACTTGGAGACATTGTCTTAATTTTCTAAAAAGAAAATTTTATATTTTATTGAAAATATTTATAAAACTTCCTAAAACTCAATAACAATCTAAAATAACGAACTTATTCCTAATGTGCTCCTTAGACACGATAATATCCTTGTAATCACATAGAACTTTGTTATAACAAAATAACCAAAATGCTCCTAAGGTATACCTTCAACATGAAAGCCGATGCTCCTAATGGACACCAAAATGACCTTAAAAAGCTAAATGAATCCTAAACATTCACCTTTGACATAAAAACATCCCGATGGAAAAATTACAAAAATACCTCTACGTATACCTACGATATGAAAGTATCCTGGTACCCCTAATAGACACTAAAATGATCTTAGAAGACTGAATGAATCATAAATATTCACCTTTGGCATAAAAGCATCCCAATGAAAAAATTACAAAAATGCCCTTAGTTATATCTTCGACATAAAAGTATCCCGGTACCCCTAATAGACACTAAAATGACCTTAGAAGGTTGAATGAATCCTAAACATTCACCTTTGGCATAAAAGCATCCGGTAAGAAAAATTATGAAAATGCCCCTAGGGTATACCCTCAACATGAAAGTATC